>CM053790.1:226614953-226664953 GCA_028749045.1 Cupressus sempervirens | reverse complement strand
TTATTAATAATTTGTGAAGTTGTGAAGTTTTTGGCACTAATTTGGACATACCCGATTTGGGTTTTATTGGGAAATTGGCAGATCTTTGTAATATTGGTTGTTTGATTTTAAAGTTTTGATTTGAGGCTGGAAATATCATAAAAAATCAGTAAAGGGACATTACAGTGGTATCAGAGCCGTGATCTTGCCAGCCTGAGGGTTTGTAGAAGTTGCATGTCAGTTTTAACAACTACCCAGATCTTGCATGTCAAGTTTTGATAACTACCCAGATCTTGCATGTCATATTTTATGATTGCATGCAACTAAGTGAAAGAGAAAAAAGATATTTGCAGTGAGAAAAGAATAAAGAAATTTTGATCAAACCCCCAGTTGAAAGCAAAAGTACAAAATCCAAAGAAGAAAAAGGTATGGCTGATACAGATGAGATGGCAAAGAAATTCTTCCAAGACATCCAAAATACTCAGAAGCAAACAGTGGATGGTTTGGCGGAAACTAGAGAGGCTTTGCGAATATTGATAGAAAAATTACAAGGAATTGCATCTATTAATGAGAAAGGGAGCACTTCAGAGGAGCCAAGAAATGGGAGATCCACACCATCTAAATCAACCAAATCTATTTTCTTGCCTGCAGATGAGCCACTAGTACCAAATCTAGCCATTAATCTAGTGGAAGAGGTTACAGGTAATTTGATTACATTAAGAGCTACTTACAATGGCTTAGATGATGACTTTCGTAGTTCAGTTCATTTTAGAGAATATGTGGATATGATGAACGCTTTGATGCCCAAGAAAGAGAACAGGAGGGAGCATGACACAAGTAGAAGAGAGCTCAAAAATAAAATAAGCAAGTTTACAGCACCTACTTTTGATAGAACAAATAAAATTTCAGCTAGAGCATGGCTACAAAAATTACAAACTTTCATCACACTTAACCCCATGAAAGAGAGTGATGCTATTCAATTTGCAAGTCTACACTTGGAAGATGCAGCCTATGATTGGTGGTATCATGGAATGACTACTCAAGGTCACGATCAGGTAACTACATTTGAAGATTTCAGTCAAAGGGTGATAGATAGATTTGACCTCAAGGATGATGAAGAGTACTTTAAAGAATTGTCAAAGTTGAAGCAAACCAAATCAGTTAATGAGTATATAGAAAAATTTTAAAAAGTGGCTGTTATGGTAACTAATATGAGTGAAAAGAGGATCGTTTATCTTTTTCTTGATGGTTTAGAAGATTCTGTTAAGGATTTGGTTAAGGCTTTCTCACCCTCAACCTTACAGGAAGCTATCAAAAGAAGCTTGCAACTTGAAACTTGTGTGCCTATGAAATCAATCACTAATCAAAAACCCCCAAATCTTTGGCAACATAAGGGAAATTTTCAAAAAAAGACTTTCCCAACACTACCACCAAAAGATGTGACAAATGTGGCAAAAAAGAAGGTAGATGAAGAGACTAGGATTGAATTACGAAGGAAAAAGCTTTGTTTTACTTGTAGAGAACCATGGGTTCCAGGACACAGATGTTTGGGGAAAGGTCAAGCGCACTATATTGAAGTTGCTTTAGAATCTGATTCAGATGAGCATGAGGAATTTCATGATACTAAGGAGGAGGTAGAAGAAGAGAAAGTAAAATAAATCAGCAAGGATGGCACTTTAGCAGCATTATCAGGAGTCCCAAGATACCATCCCTTCCAAATTCGAGGGGTACTAGCAGGGCAAAGGTTGACTGTTCTTCTTGATAGTGGGGCAACTCACAATTTTATTGATGAGGGATTTGTCATGAAAAGAGGGCTTAAAGCAGAAGATTTTGAGGGATTCAATGTTACTGTAGCTGATGGATTCACTATGCCTTGCACACGAGTGGTGAAACAACTCAAGATGACCTTAGGAGATTATGAGTTATGTGATGACTTCTATATGGTTGGTATTGGGGAGACAGATCTTGTATTGGGTGTTCAATGGTTGCACTCTATCGGAAGCTATTACATGAACCATCAAACTATGGAGTTTAAATTTCATTCCAATGGGAAAGAAGTCATATTGAGAGGGTTATCGAATGGAGCACCTAAGGCGGTCTCTGCAAAAAGGATGGAGAGGACTTTTCGAAGAGGACAAGTAACATGGGCAGCAGGAGTCATAATCCAACCAACAAGCTCTCCAAAGAATCAAGGTAATTTCCATTTTGAAATTCAAAATATTCTTGATAAGCATAGTATAGTTTTCAATGATTTGCCTCCAGGATTACCACCAGATAGAGGTTTTGAGCATGTTATAGAGTTAGAACAGGGTGCCAAACCAGTTATAACAACCCCATACCACCATCCAAGAGGTTATAAGGAAGAAATTGAAAAAACTATTAAAGAACTCCTGGACATGGGATTCATAAGACCTAGCTCTAGTCCATTTGCATCATCTGTGGTACTTGTCAAGAAAAAGGATGGTACAATGAGAATGTGTATAGACTACAGGGCTCTAAACAAGAAGACCATAAAAAATAGGTATCCCATACCATGCATAGATGAACTCATTGATGAGTTACATGGTGCTGTATACTTCTCAAAAATTGACTTAAGATCGGGCTACCATCAAATCCGAATGAGGAGTGAAGATGTGGAAAAGACTGCTTTCAGATGTCACTATGGGCACTTTGAATTTCTTGTTATGCCACTTGGACTCACTAATGCACCTGCAACATTCCAATCTTGTATGAATAAGGTATTCAGTCAGCATCTTCAAAAATTTGTTTTGGTATTTTTTGATGATATCTTGATATACAGTAAAACATGGGAAGAGCATCTAAAGCACATAGACACTGTTTTGGGAATCTTGGAGTAGCAATCCTTCTATGCTAAGCTATCTAAATGTGAGTTTGGTTTGATAGAGATCCTATATTTGGGACATATTATAAGCTCTAAAGGAGTACAGGTTGATCAACAAAAAATTCAGGCAATTTTGGATTGGCCTCCACCCACTAATCTTACACAGTTGAGAGGTTTCTTCGGGTTGTGTAGCTACTATAGGAGATTTGCCAAGGGATTTTCTCAGCTTGCTGCCCCCTTGACTGATTTGACAAAGAAAGGAGCTTTTGTTTGGACAGAAGAGGCACAAAAAACATTTGATAAGCTTAAGGAGGTAATGAGTTCATGCCCTGTGCTTGCAATTCCAGATTTCTCTTTACCTTTTGTTGTTGAATGTGATGCTTCGGGAGAAGGTATAGGGGCTGTCCTAACTCAAAGGGGACATCCAATAGCATTTGAGAGTCAAAAATTAAATCAAACAGAGGAAGGGTACTCCATCTATGATAAGGAAATGTTGGCAATCATGCATGCACTTCATAAGTTTAGACAATATTTGGTATGTGGGAGATTCATTGTAAAGACAGACCATAATAGCCTCAGGTTCTTCTTGAACCAAAGGGATTTGAATGATCATCAACAAAAATGGGTAAGCAAATTGCAAGCTTATGATTTTGATATTGAATACATGAAAGGAAAGAATAATGTGGTTGCTGATGCTCTCTCAAGAAAGCCCACTTTTTGTTCCTTATCATCTATCTTTGCTGATTGGAAAGTCTCCATAATTTTAGAGTATGCTAAAGATTCATTTGCCACCAAGATTTTGGATAAGTTAGTGGATGATAGCAGGTACAAGGTTGTTGATGAATTGATTTATTACAAGAACAAAATCTTCTTAGTGCCAGGGTCAAAAACTAAGGAGAGGATATTGAGGGCCTTTCATGACACACCTTTGGCTAGTCACCAGGGATACTTCAAGACATACAAGAAAATTCAAGAGCGGTTTTCATGGAAGGGTATGAAGGAGGATGTCCTTAAACACATTAAGGAATGTATGGTATGCCAACAAAGCAAGAGTGAGCAAAATTTTTCTGCAGGGTTGTTGCAGCCACTTCCTATTCCTGAACAAAAATGGGAAAGTATTTCCATGGATTTCATCACTGGGTTGCCCAAGGTTCAAGGTAAGGATTGCATATATGTGGTGGTAGATAGACTAACTAAGTATGCACATTTCTTTCCTATCACATCTGATTTCAAGGCATCACAAGTGGCCGAATTTTTCTTCAAGGAAATTTTTAGATTACATGGTTTGCCTAGAAACATTGTTAGTGACCGGGACAGTAGATTCCTCAGCTCTTTTTGGAAGGAGCTCTTTCATTTGGCAGGAACTGAACTCACTCCCAGTACTAGCTATCACCCTCAAACAGATGGACAAACAGAGATAGTTAATAAATGGATAGAAGGATATTTGAGGAACTATGTTTCAAATCAACAACATGCTTGGGTGAAATGGTAACACCTAGGGGAGTATTGTTACAATACATCTCATCACATGTCTATTGGTATGCCTCCTTTTCGTGCTCTTTATGGTTATGATGCCCTTTCCTTTGTTGATCTAATACTTTCCGATAGCAAAGTACCCACAGCAAGTGATTTCATCAAGCAAAGCCAAGACATAATAAGGTCCCTCAAGGATAATCTACAACATGCACAAAACCAACAAAAGATATATGCTGACAGGAAAAGGATTGAAAGATCTTTTGAGGTGGGAGATTTGGTATTTTTTAGGTTGCAGCCATATAAGCAAAGCACCTTGAAGAGAAGTGGGGCAGAGAAACTCAAGCCAAGGTTCTATGGGCCTTATAAAATCATCAAGAAGGTAGGAGAGGTAGCTTATGAATTGGAGCTCCCACCAAACAGCAAAATACATAATATTTTTCATGTATCTTGCTTAAAGAAGGTTCTAGGCCAGCAAACCATAGTATCTACAGAATTACCACCTCTTGATGATGAAGGGAAATTAGTTTTGATACCAGAAGAGATTTTGGATACAAGAGAGAAAAGGTTGAGAAATAGGAGCATCATAGAGCATTTGGTCAAATGGAAAGGATTACCACTAGAGGATGCAACTTGGGAAGGAGCACATATTCTTGAGAATTCCAACCTTCATTGCTTGAGGACAAGCAATATTTGGGAGGGGAGGACTTGTCATGTCCCCTATTCAAATAATAATAAAAAAAATAAACTTTGTTAAGGCAGGCAGGCTCCAAAAAGGTGAAATTTCAAAAAAAGGGGCTAATCTTTAGAAACCAATGGACTAATAAATAAAAATTATTATTAAATTATATTTTATTAACCCCTCTTGGATGTGAGTTAGGGTTATACCCTTTTTAAAAGGGGTTTGGAGGCATTTTCGGCTCATTCTACATCTTGATTCTTGCTAATTTTCTTGTTGTTCTTCAAAGGCTGCCAAACCTGTGGAGAAGGAGACCCAAGAATGGGAGTTTGCAGGTTTCTAGGAAGGCTAAGGATGGGAGTTTGAAGCCATTCCATATGCATGCTCATACAGAGTTTGCCTTTGTGCTGAATAGTGCCGATTTGGGTGTTTTCGGGGTTGTTTTTAGTTTGAGTTTGGGTTTTCAGTCGAGTGTTTCATATTAGTTTGGTTTGCTGCTGTATTTTAGACTTTATGATGTTAAAATAGGGCTGAATATATGTATTGGGTCATGATTAAACTTCTGAGATAGTTTATAAGTGTTTTGTGGTGTGTCCGAGCATTTTTTGTGTTAATTTCGGGAGCCCGATTGAGCATAGTTTTGCCCTACATTTGTGAGTTGTTGTGTAAAGGCTATACAAATCTGGAAATGTCATTTTGTAGGTTGTTATGCTGCTGAAATTTCTGTAAAAATGTCCATTTTCAAATTTATTAATAATTTGTGAAGTTGTGAAGTTTTTGGCACTAATTTGGACATACCCGATTTGGGTTTTATTGGGAAATTGGCAGATCTTTGTAATATTGGTTGTTTGATTTTAAAGTTCTGATTTGAGGCTGGAAATATCATAAAAAATCAGTAAAGGGACATTACAAGATCCTATTGTAAATTGTATTTTAAACCTTATTGTAAATGGCAACGAAGCCGAGTTTTCTTCCTGATTCGTTCTCGGCTGAGCCTTTGAATCAGGTTTGCCAATAAAATTGGTGTTTGAGTAAATTGCTTGCCATGTGATTTAATTGTAAACTTTAATCGGGACGGATGCACATCAAATAGTATGGAAAATGATGTTTCAATTAGGCAAATTTTAAATTGTATTATATGTTGGAAACAAAAAAAAACCTGTTATGAATGAAGGTTCAGTTTTAGTGATGGTTGGAATTAATTCAATTCTTGCATTACGATTTAAATGGGCAATTAAATCTCTTGGTTTATTTAGTTGCAAGAAGTCCTATTAAATTAATAAATAGATGAATAAATATTCCCTCTTGGTAATATATCAACTTGAAATCTATACTTAGCAAAAATGTAGACCTTTTGAAAAAAAAAAGAGATCTATCCTAGACCAAAAAAAAGGCCTCTGGATTTTGTATGGAGGAATGTTTTATCCTTTCCTTGCAATAGAGAATCTTTAAAGATTCTCTTAACTATACTTTTGAATACAGTTAAATAAATATGAATAAATAAGAAAACATAAAACTAAAATCTAATATCTTTCTCTACCAAATAAACTTTAAAACATAACTCCTTAGCCCTTAACCTAGGTGCAGTAGTTGGAGGCAAAGTCAACAATGGACATGGGGGGGGTGACGTCACCCTGTCCCCATGTCACATCCCCCCCCCCCCCTTTTATTTCTCCTCTCAAAGTGTGCGCTCATCTTTTCCTTGGATGAGAAGTTGAGTGGTTTGTTTTAAAAAGAAATTTTTTTATCCTTGCCTCACGTCAACTTGGGAGGAGGATGAGACAAGACTGACACAGACCGTCAGTCACGTGGATCAATGCGCAGGGAGGATTGGGAGGTCATTTTGATAGGTGGGAGGGGGTAGGTGTTTTAGGGTGGTTAGTAGGTAGTTAGTGGTTAGGTTAGAGGTTGATTAACTCAGTTGTTAGTATGTTAGCTAGTATTACTTTTAGTTTAGGATTAGTAAATTTAGTTTATGTTTTTTTTATAAATGTTTTAAATTAAGTAAGAATGTTAAGGGGTTAGTAGAGGTTAGTTAGATTAGTTTAGTTTAAGTAAAGTTTTGTATATATTAGTTACATCTTTAGGTTAGCTGATTAATTATTTTAAAGCTTTGTTTAGTTTAGTTTAAAAAGTTGTTATTAATTATGTTTGTTTACTTGTTATTTGTTTAAAAGTTATTGTTTTAAAATTTAATATAGATGTTTAGTAGATTACTTTAAGTTAGTAAGGTCTTATTGATGTAATCTAGTTTAGATTTTGATTTATCCAATTTTCGTTATATTATTAATGTCATCGTTAACTTAGAATAATTCTTAAATTTATAAATGTATTTAGTTTTATTAAGTATAATTAGTGTCAGTATGTTTTATGGTGTTAAGTTTTAATTTTAAGATAGTCGAATTATTCAAAGGCATTCATTTTAAGAGTAAATTATATTGTTAATATCTTTAGAAATGCTTAATTTTAATAAGCATTATAGATTTAAATAAAATGGAAATTAGAGTGAAGTTAAATTAAGTATAGTTTAGTTTTTTTTTTTTTTTTTTAAATTTTTTGTTGTTATTTCTTGTGATTAGTTTAAGATAGTTTTAAATATAAGTTAGTTTTTTTTTATTTATAGTTGATTTTGATTAGTTACTTTCAATTAATCTAAACTCGAACACTTTGACATTGTCATTTAAATAATGGTATCATATTATTCTAAGTTAATGTAAGAGCATAAATAATGATCGATATCAACTTTTTAATGATAGTATTAATCTAACTATGTAGAAAATCTTTACCCAAACTGTGAGCATAACCTTATCATCTTCGTGCATTTTAATTATTTAACAAAAAAAAAAAAAAATTGTGTGTGTTTTTGCCCTCATAGTTTGGGCATGACAATATACATATATATATATATATAATATATATGTATATATGTATATGTATATGTACATATACATCTATATATATATATATATATATATATATATATTTATTTATTTATTTATTTATTTATTTTTTAAATTTTTTTTAAATTTTTTTTTTAAATATAGATCTTATAGGAAAAACATTTGTAACCAATCAAATACAAAACAATAATATTTTCTCAATCTCCAAACACTACTCATAAATCTGATTCTTTTTAAAATCAAACTTTTGATCAAGGGTTGTCAAATTTGTTTTCACAGATGTTTCATCATTGAAGAACAATCAATTTTCCAACAAGGGTTTCAATTCAAGATACATTTTCCATAAACAAAAATCCATATAATAGGCACAAAAAAGACAAAGGTATATCAAGAAATTTACTACGATGAATTCTACAGAATTCTTACCTTGATCGAATCCTACAATCCAACAAAAGCTTAATGATTATAAAAATTCTTGTCTCCCATATCCTTTAGAAATATCTCGTCTTCCAATCTCCAAAAATTGCTCCTCCAAAACATTTGTGTAGAAATGAGCTCCAATCTCTTAATAAAGAGTTTAACTCATCCTAGGGTTTCCAATTTTCGAATATGCAAAGGCCTCCCATTCAAACAAACTTTTATTATTTTAATTTATTTAATTCTCTTTTGTGTGCTTTTGCTTTTAATTAGAATAATCTTTATTTTAAATTATTCCCACCTCATTTTTTTAAAATTAGAAAGACATTTTTAGAAATCATATTTCTATTTTAAGTAATAATAATATTCAAAGTCCATTATTTAAATGCAACTTGTAAATTTATTATCATTAAATTAAATAAATATAATTGCGCAAAATTTAGTCTTTTATTAAAATCTTTAAATTTTTTCCTTTCATTTAATTAATTTCTCAATTAATTAAATATAATAATAAAGAATTAATTTTTTTAATAATTTTTTTGAGGCCTAGAATTTGGTGGTCATATCGGTCATTTTTCCACTTTTGAGCCATATATGACAGGTTAAAAATTTGTGAGACCATATTGATTGACATGTTAATTTTTTTATAAAACCGTCAATATGATGTGTATGTTTATAGATAAACCGTCAAAATTCATTGTAGATAATATTTTTAAAATATACTATATAAATTTATTTTACCAATTTGAAATATCAGTATGCAAAATATAAACTTAGAAACTTTCTTAAGTTGGCATATATTGTTGATTTATAATTACTTTCTAGAATTTTATATTATTTTTTAGAATTTATGCATTTAGAAACCATTGATATGCAATTTTTGTAAATATTACTAATTTATACATATATCATATTATTTTTAACAATCACTATTTATCTCAAAAAGTAAAATGCAAGGCATTAATATGACCAAATCGTCATAAAAAAGCAAGATGACAAGCAAGGGGGACCGTCAAATTCTAGGCCTGAGACAAAGTACAGATCAAACTCAAAGGTTAAAAATCTTGAATTCACATCACTTTGACAAATTTGGAAAGGTAAATAAACCAGATACTTGTCCTATATTTTAGGACAACTGGCTCAGTTTTAGGATTTGGACTTGAGAACTATCTCTCCTCTTTTATCATTGAGATACTGTGATAGGGAATGTTGATCCTAGAAATTAGGGAAGTCAATGTCCAATACCTGCAATCTGCATAAAAGTATAACATGTACACATGCATATATATCTAAACTAAATAGGCAATGGCAGGGAGTGGTACATTGTGTAAATTTTGACTAGCAGGTGACTACAGCTCCCAACCTCAACCACATCAGATACATAAAAAATAAAGTAAAACATACATGTACACCATACAGATGCAAGTATGGGGTAAGTAACCATAAAAGTACATATAAATCATCAATATAATTGTCATTATGAAAGACCCTGAAATCGCTATATGAAGTATGCACAACATGATCATCACAAGAATAGTCATGAACACATCATGTGTCTAAGTATAAGGTGTCTCATAAAACATGTAAATAGTATCAACCAAATCAGGTAACCAAGTACCACTACATCAAATCATGTAACCATAAAAGAATTCCTCAATATAACATAAAAGAAAACTAGAGGTGGGCACTAAATGACATTGGTTTCTTATATAGATCATGCCCACCTATTGTATATGCTAACACCAAATATTCCACTTTTCATCTTCTTATGATGCTTTCATTTCATATTAACACCAACTGTAATGTTTTCCTTCCCCTATTGGTATGTGATATCATTTCTCCCCTTTTATATATGTCATGTTGGGATCCATAAGGTGTCTCCTTTTAAAACTCCCCATTCAATCTTTATTTATTATTTGAATATATGTCCCTTAATAATATTTATTTATACTACTTGACAAATTAATTAATGATATTTTATGTTTCAATATGATTTATCATTATTAATAGTACAAATAGTATACTATTATTTTGTTGATTATTGATAGATAATTTAACCACTTAAAATTTATAATTTATATATTAATTAATTATTTTTACTAATTATAAATTGAATACATTAATTATTTTCTCAATCAAGAGTCATTGCAAATTGAAAGGATGACATATTGAAGATTCATAATGGCTATCAAAAGAATATGCTAACTACCATGGTCTTCTCTAAACACTTGATATGTGATAAAGTCATTTTTAAAATTACCCCAGGTGTCTAATGTAGGAGCACCTAGGGTGTAAGAGCAATTTGCATCACCCAAAAAGATTGTCTAGTTTTCAATAAGGACTATTTTGGGAAAGGTTAGTATTTTTTTGTAAGTATACTATTTTTAGTAAGTTTTCCATTTGAACATAGATTATTCCAATCACTTCTCTAAAGGTTCATTTTGGGTATATAATCATGTTGGTAAAGTTTCATGAAAAGATCAAGTTCAATTATGAAAATATTTTTGTTTTAGTTTTGGTGGGTGGTTCAAAACTTTGAGCTCAGTTTTGAAGGCCTTATAGGCTCCAAAAGTGATGTAGGAGCATCCTAGGGTAGTTGGTAATCCTACATAGTGAAGTAGTTGGATCTTGGAGTTGGAGAACTTGGTCACAGAAGAACTAGTACCTGGTGATTACTAGGCAATTCTTGGCTATTCATCGAGAGCTCAGTCACTGAAGGGGCTAAGTTATTAAAGGCTTCCTCGACATATACATTGTTTATCAACTTATACTATGTTTCTTGGCATGTGAGGAACTCATAAATTCTTGTAAGAGCTCATAAATGCTTGTTATTTTGTTGACGCTCGACACTATGGCTTGCAATATAGAGTTCTTGCAAATTTGCTTGATCGAGTTGGAGCATTTAATGCATGTTGTGTGTGATTGTGATGTGGAGCGATCATGGGAGTTTGTGTGGACCTATTTGGGTCTTGGTTATTTATTCTAGGTGTATTTAATGAATGTTATAATCCTTCTAAAGCATTTGGTACTTAATATCTGTTGTAGGTTGACTTGTGGCTCAACATGTATTTAATGAAGAGTTTATTTAATTTTTAACTTGCTAGGATGACTTGTGGCTTAGTTGGGTATAAGTAAGGGGTCTTGTGGAGTCTTAAGTCATAATCATTCGGCTTGGGGAAGAGGATGTGGAAGAGGAGTGAAGTTTGAGAAGAGCTAGTAGTTGTGATTTAGAAAACAAGGAGATTGTAGCTTGGTGGCTTGTGAGCACAAATTTAGATCTTGCTGGAGGTTTCTACTAGAGTGTTGTTGTGTTACAGATTTGGCTGTCTAGGGTTTGGATTGGATCTTAAGGGATCTTGCAGAACTATTATTTCTTTTATATTTGGCCATTACTGGGAAGGCCTTATAGACTGACACATTGCATGTAATCAGTTGTTTTATGAATGAAGAGTTATGTTTGGTATCAAATATTATATCTTGTATTGTGTTTCCATTGTGTGGTTTTTTGGGGGGCTGGGACATCTCCTTTGTGGATTCTCCTATCTTGCACTACATCATGTGGTATCAAAGTGAAGGTTTTCCTGAATGTGTAGACAAATCGCCGAAGTTAAGATAGTTTGCACTAGGACCTAGGGTGAAGATAATCAAAGCAAGGATCTAGTTGATCTTGTAGATTTGTTGTAGAGGGTTTGCAAAGATCTTGAAAGATGCCTCAAAAAAGTTTGGATGTTGGGGCAATTGAAGACCTTTTTGATGTTGTATAAGCGAGGATCAAAGAGAAGGTTAAAATATATTTTAAATCTGAGATGGAGTCGATGAAGAATGAGATCATGAGGGCTATTGTTGGTATACTTTGGCATGTGGGTACTGAACATGGTTATGAGGAAGTTGGTGAAGACTTTGAGGTTTTTGGATCAAGCAGTGAAGATAGAATTGATCATGTGGAGAGACCTATGGGAGATAGAGCTGGTCAATTTGCTAGATTTGGATCTCAAATGAACCTGGAGCATAAAATAGAAGTTTCTAATTTCTTAGGTACTTTGAATCCTGAAGACTTGATTGATTAGATTGGTGAATTGGAAGACTACTTTGAGTTAGAGGATATTGGAGATCCACCCAGAGTGCAGTTGGCACAGGCTAAGTTGAAAGGACATGTTGCTTTATGGTGGAAAGAATTATAGAGAGATAGAGAAGAGGAAGGTGAAATAAAAATCACTCATTGGAGATTGATGGTGACTAAGTTGAAGGTTGAGTTCATTCCTGCTGATTATGAACTTGAATTATTTAAGAAGTTGTAGAATTTGAAACAAAGAGATTTCTCTATGAAATATTATACCAAGGAGTTTTACAAGTTTACTATTTAGTCTAGACATAGAGAACTTTCTAAGGAGAAGGTGGCTCAGTACATTAATGGCTTGAGATTCAATATTTAGGATGAGGTTACTATGTTGAAGATTGATTTAGTTGAGGATGCTTATTAGTATGCTTTGAAGGCAAAAGATAACTTGAAGAGAAGAAATCAAGGTAGAATAAATCAAGGCAGTTCTTGTGGGAAAGATAAGAAAGATCACTCAGAAAAGGATAAACTGAGTGTAGAAGATGGATCAAAACTTGTTGAGCTGAGGAAGAGGACGATTAAGGTTGCCTTTATAGGTAATTATTTGCATTGTGGTGAAGAAAGACATTGCTCTTATGAATGTTCCCAGAAGGTGGGTGATAGAAGAGTTTTTATGAATGAAGCTAAAGGCTTGATCAATGACCTTGAGCAAGGAGAGAGTTTGTTGGCTCAACAAGTACTATTTGGTAAGAGGGCACTAGAACCTTATCAAAGGATTAATTTGTTTAGGACTCATTGTAAGACTAGTGGTAACATATGCAATATGATGGTGGATGGTGGTAATATGGATAACCATATGTTTACAATACATAATGTTTACTGTATGGGTAAAATAAATCAATACATACAGATAGTGAAAACACGAACAACAGAACTCTTCAGATTATTCACATATACCAGAACATTACATTATGCTTCATAAGATAAGATCAATGATGATTTACAATGATCCCAGATAGGATATAAATACTATCCGCTGAACCTTCCCGAAGGAGTCCGTCGGCCACAAACATTATGTCCACTACAATCTATTTAACCATCGGCTACAGAATATAGAAACATCGACAATAATCCAGTCGGCTGACACAGTTTCTACCGACAACATCATCCCCCCTAAAAGAAAAAATTGTCTCCGGATGACAATTACAAAATATCTGAGATAAATTAACAAACAAAATACATTAACAGAGTGACCACAATAAAAAATCTGCTTCTATCGCATCACTTCCACATTCATCCCATTACGTTTGTAGCCTCTGCTAACACAATACTGTCTCTTCAAGCTGACCTTGATAGCCACCCGTGCTTCTTTCTCTACTTCCAACACTAGGTCCACTGAGCTAAGTGTTGCTGTATTGCCTTATGGATGACCCACTCCTCTCAAGCTCTCTCTACATCCACCAAGATAGGCTCTCGGCTAACACCTACTCCTAGTGCCTCTAGTACACAAACACTCCATGCCTGGGGTAGCTTCAAGTCTTCTCAACTGGTCACACTTCACAACTTATATCCACAACAATTGGGGGTCCAGGGGGCAATGCCCCCGGTGGGGTCAAGGGGGTCCTGGGGCGTTGCCCCAGGTGCGCTCCCTATCACCAAGACCAAATTAACACTCCAAAACTCACACAAAACTGCATGGAATACACTATTTCTGTCATTTTTTGTCGATTCCACACTCTTTCTGGAAACCACTGATGCTTCCCCTTCCCTTTGGCATCATCTGCTACTCATTTCGAACTGCTTCAATCTGTCGTCATTTTTTTTTTATTTTTTTATAAAACTTCCTGGCACCTTCCTTCTGCCAAACTCAACACACATCGAAGCATAGTGTAACCCTACATAAAGATAACCCATGGATGGATAATACTATGCCGAGGTTGAAGAAGTGAAGCCATCACCGAGGTAGACAACAGGCATCCTGTCCGCAGGAGATGCAAACAAACTCCACGAAACCATCACAAACGCACGCAGCAATAGAACAATGTCCACGGGAGGAAAAGAACATGAAATGAAAAATAATTTCTCATCCTGCGGGGCCACAACAAGCATGTCCGCCTGCTGCCCTTGGATAGGTGCCCTCGGAGCACCTTTTGCGGACTACGGAGCAACCTTCTATGGATAGCTGCCTGCGAAGGTTACCTGTGGACAGATGCCCACAGAGCAACCTTCTGCAGAAAGGTGCTTGCGGACAAGTGTTCGTGGATAGATGCCCATAGAGCAACCTTTCGTGGATAGGTGCCCACGGACAAGTGCCCGTGGCACACACAGACACTTTTTTTTTCTCTTTTTTTTTTTCCTTCTTCCCTCCAAAAAATGAATAGCACCTCAATTTTTCCTCCAAGTGTCGCCATTCTGCAATGACGACAATGAAGGAGCCCTTAGATCATTCGAGGATGACTTCTTCAGCGACGGTGATAACGTCGAATCATTTTGCAATGACTTCTTTGATGACAATAGCGACGGTGATGAAATCTTTTGGGCACAGTATGTTTTCAATTTGGACCCGTTGACCACCTGAGGGATCTCTTCCCCATCCAAGGTTGACAATTTAATTGCTCCATTGTCATCGACTTCTCAGATCTGGTATGGTCTGACCCATCTGACTTTGAACTTCCTCAACTTGATTTCATTTCGCCCGTCATACTTGAGTACCAGTTGCCTCGATTGAAACCTGTTGAGTTTGAGATGTTTGTCATGCCACACCTTACATTTTTTCTGTGTTACCTGCATCACCCACTGTTCCTACGGTTGTCGCGCATCTAGATTATTTCCTTATTGTTGGCACCCTTCAAGTAATTTTATGGTGTGATGCATTCTTTTCTTCCTGTGTTGTCCATTCAGCATGTACCGAATGGTGGAATTTTTCTTTTTCTTGGGTTTGTATTGTATGTCCTTCCCTTCTTCAGTCGTAACCTCGATTTGCATCATACTGGGTTTGACTTTGGTTCCTATTATTATTGTTATTGTTCACATTGTTGTTATTTTTCCCTCTGTTATTATTCCTATACCCTCCGGATGTGGCACCTGCGCTATTCGTATTTTCGCTACTGCTCGAAGGGAAAGCCTCCTGTGTAAGAAGCACCTGTGGAGATCCTCTTGTCTTCATGTTAAAGGGGCACTCTTTTGTCGAATGGCCCATGATCTGACAAATGTCACAAAATTGGTTCTTTGGACACGATTCTTTAGTATGACCATCGGTCATACACTTCGTGCACCATAGCTCACTGCCTTTTGACTCTTTCTGCATGTTTTAAAACTCCTTCATCATGTGGATCATGTCCTTCTATAGGGAACGAACCTTCTTACTATTGCCTTCATTGATGCTACTATTAGCTTTGGTAGGCTCATCATCATCCAAATCAGATGAGCTAGTCTTTGTCTTCTTCTTTATCTTCAGCTCACTTTCGAGGTCCAATGCTCTATTATAATCTTTCGTATATGACAATGGTGGTACAATTTTCATTTTCCTTCGCAACTTCGAGCATAGGCTTTCCACAAACCATCTTTTCGGAAGTCCATCCGTCGGCTTACTTTCCATTTTATTTATCAAGTCTTTTAATTTCCTAGCGTAAACGTAGATGATTTCGTTCTTCCCCTGCTTAGTATTGAAGATCTCTACTACAATTTAATTATCATCCCGCAACAGTTTAAATTCTGCCAGAAAATCCTTTTTAATGTTATCCCAACTGTTTAGCTTTTGTGGATCTGTATTAATGAACCAATCAATTGCTATGCCTCGTAGGGTGGTCAAAAATTGCCTCATCCAGTCATCTTCATCAGTTATCCCATTTTCCTTTTAGATCATTTCACATGTTTTGCAATGTCGAATGGGATCAATCGTACCATCGCAATTGAACTTTGGCAGTTTCTCTTTTGGTCTCACCATCATGATTGGTTTTTGTAAACAAGCATTGCTTGGTCTTACAACACTGGCGTTGTTCACTCCCACACTGGCAGTCTACACTCCCACAGTGGCGAACTGGTCTCCCACACCGACAGACTAGTCTCCCACACTGGCGGACTATTCTCCCACACCAGTGGACTGCACTCCCACACTGGCGGACTATTTTCCCACACCGTTAGACTCAACGGCTACGAACCTTGGTGAAGAAGGGTGTTCTGAAGTTGTCCCCTGCGGAAGTATATCCCGAACAAAGAGTTCACTCCACGCTCTTGCTCCATCGACACTCCAAGCCGTGTGAGTCGATGCTCTTCCGTCTGGATTCTCTTCCTTTGGCGAACACAAATTCAAAAACTCCTCACGTGCTTCTTCCACCAATTCCACCCGCTGTCGAGTTTCCTCCAACAAGTATTTCGTGCTCCGATTTTCATCGGCAATCTTCTAGAATCTCCTTCGGCATTCGGCTTGCTGTGCCAGAATTAAATTTTCTTGCGCAGTACGGATTCCATCTTTTCCCTTGACCTTATTTTGATCCTTGTTAAGCTGATTTGGCATTAATCTTCATTCCTCCCACCTTCCGGGTTCATAAGGCAATGACACCAAATGTTTACAATACATAATGTTTATTATACGGGTAAAATAAATCAATGCATAGAGATAGTGGAAACACAAACATCAGAACTCTTCAAATTATTCGCATATGCCAGAACATTATATTATGCTTCATAAGATAAGATCAATGATGATTTACAATGATCCCAGACGGGATATAAATACTATCCACCAAACCTTCCTGAAAGAGTCCGTCGGCCACAAACATTATGTCCGCTACAAACTATTTACCCGTCAGCTACAGAATACAAAAACACGGATGACAATCCAGTCGGCTAACACAGTTTCTACCGACGACACCATGTTGCTGAGGAGATGGTTCAAAAATTTGGTTTGAAGAGAATGAGACATCCTTGTCTGTATAAGATTGGTTGGTTACAAAATGAACATGCTTTGAAAATAATGGAGAAATGTCTTGTTGATTTCCAGATTGGGCAGTATAAGGATCAAGTGTTGTGTGATATTGTGGACATGAATAGTTGTCACATATTGCTTGGTAAACCTTGGCAATATGATTGTAGGGCTATGCATGATTGTGTCAAGAATGTGATTACTATTGAGAAAGGTGGCAAGAAGAATTTTGTGATTAATTTACTGAAGAACTTGGTAGAATGAACCTGAATATTGGCAATCGAGTTGAATTGAAGGATTTTGAGAGGGTCAGAGATTAGCATGGAAAGCTAACCTATGGTACATTGAGGATGGATGTGAAGAAGTAGAAGTAGAACAAGGGAAAGAGTGTACAAGTTGAAGACTTAGAGGATATGTATGTGAAGAACTAGTTTGGGATTTATGTGTAAAATCCTAGAAGATGTTCTTCCAACTACTGACAACATCTTTTTGCACCTGGGGTGTCAGATGCAAGAGTATCCTGGGGTAGTTGGCAATCCTGGATGGTGAAGTAATTGGACCTTGGAGTTGGAGAGCTTGGTCGTAAAAGGACCGGAGCTTGGTCATTACTGGATAGTTCTTGGGTGAAGTGTTGGCCGAAGAGCTCAATCATTGAAGGGGCTCAGCCATTGAAGGTTTTCTCGGCATCTACACTATTGCTCGGCTTATACTATGTTGCCTATCATGCTAGGAACTCAACAATGCTTGTAGGAGCTTGACATTTTTTTTTATTTTGCTAACACTCAGCTACATGGCTTGTAGGATGGAGTTCTTATGGTTTTTCTAGATCAAGTTGGAGCATTTAATGCATGTTGTGTGTGATCATAATGTGGAGCGATCATGGGATTTTGTGTGGGCCTATTTGGGTCTTGGTTAGTTATTCTAGGTGTATTTAATGAATGTTGTAAGCCTTTTAAGGCATTTGATATTTAATATCTGTTGTAGGCCGACTTATGGCTCAACATGTATTTAATGAACGGTTTATTTAATTTGAAACTTTATAGGTTGACTTGTGGCTTAGTTGGGTATAAGTTTGTGTGGTCTTGTGGAGTCTTAAGTCATAATCATCCAGCTTGGAGAAGAGAATGTGGAAGAGGAGCGAAGTTTGAGAAGAGCTAGTTGTTGTGGCTTGGGAAACAAGGAGATTGCTTGGTGGCTTACAAGCACAAGTTTAGTTCTTGTTGGAGGTTTCTACCAGAGTGTTGTTGTGTAGATCTAGCTAGCAAGGGTTTGGATTGGATCTTGAGGGATCTTGTAGAACTATTACTTGCTTTGTATTTGGCCATAACCGAGAAGGCCTTACTACTCAGCACATTGCATGTAATCAGTTGTTTTATGAATAAAGAGTTATATTTGGTATCAGATTTTATATCTTGTATTGTGTTTCTGTTGTGTGGTTATTTGTTAAGGTCTAGGACATCTCCTTTAGGGATTCTCAGGGCCTTGCACTACATCAAAAAGGAGGGTCATTTTTTTCTTTAAATGGTAATTTTCTACTTGAGTTGTAAAGAACTTTAAATGATCTCCAAAAAGTAGTTATATTAAACAACTGACTACATAGGTCACAAGATATGGCCTTTAAAAGTTGCACTACCTTAGGAAGAAAAATAAAATCCCTTCAAATACTCCAATGAGTGTTGAAACCCATTTGGGGACATATTCTTAGCATATTCAATTTTTGTGGAGAATAATATAAACTTGGTCAACCTAAAAAAGGGTGTTACAATTTTCAAAACCTTCCAGGGTGGTTAAATTTTTTCATTTTAAAGAAATAAATAGGAGTTACAAGGGATAGTTATGGTGGTCCATTTGATGACTCTAGCTATTGTAATGAAACTGTTCATGTGGTTGTAGATGTTAATTTCTAAATATTGTAATGTCATTCCATTGAAGATGATAAAAAGTAAGTGTTTTTTATCTTGCAATTGTTTAGTTTTTACAAATTCTCTATTGTGTTGTGTGTGTTTAGATTAGTAACTTGAGAGTACCCTTCACCACCTAGTCTTCTCCACAATAGACCCCTAGGTATCCTCCTTCAACTTCTTATTTAGGTTGTTAATCTCTATATAAACCTACTTAGATTTAAATAGTTGTCTTGTGCCTAAGACAATGTGGGTTATGTATATTGCTCCATCATATTTAAGTAATTAGATAGCTCCTCTAGAGAAGCTGGGTTAGGTGGAGGAAGTATAAAATCTGTGTTTCAAATCTAGAAAAGATTTTTCTGAATCCATGTCAATCATTTGTAAATTCTCGGGCACAATCATGACATAAGATTCATATCTTATCGTTATTATAAAATATTTCTTTATAGAATTAAATACAAAATTAATAATGTGGAAATCTAATAAATTTAATGAATA
The DNA here is from genome assembly GCA_028749045.1 of Cupressus sempervirens. Classification (NCBI taxonomy): domain Eukaryota; kingdom Viridiplantae; phylum Streptophyta; class Pinopsida; order Cupressales; family Cupressaceae; genus Cupressus; species Cupressus sempervirens. Next base: position 226,645,280 of record CM053790.1, on the reverse strand, counting down.
CAAAATTATAAAAATAAATTATATAATTATTAATAATAATTTATTTACAATTGATTTAAGATAACAGATATATAATTCTTTACATAAAAAAAATTGTCCGTAAAACAACTTATTTCCATTCCATCGAATATAAGCATTTACAATTCTATACAATTTTAATTTCTTTCATTCCAATTAGGGATATGGGACACTAGGAAACTTGCAAGGTGAATGAAAGAGTAGTGTGCACGGAAATTGCAGACTTATTGTTCTCCATTTTAAAGCCATATTGGAAGTTGTCTCGGATGTGATGTATCAACAGCTTGTTGGCTTAGTATAACATCAGATATTTTCTAATTATATATTTCCTCCTTCCGTTTTGAGGACGTTTCATTCAACATTTTGAAAGAAGGAAAAAAATGTGATATTCTTTATTTGGAGTCTGTTTACATATGTTGCTTTAAAGGGTTTTAACTGTCATGATTGCTGTTCATTGAAAGGCACATTTTTCTCAACGTAAGTTTCTTTCCATTTTCAGTTGAGAAGTCAGTTTCCCATGATCATGAAGCTTCCGTTGGGAGTTGATAAGCCCCAAGGCGCAAGCCATGGTCACATGCGACTACACATGAATTTAAAAGATTGTGATAGAAATTTTGACCATCATTGTAAGAAAGGAGGATCATATAACAAAATGCATTATATATCTATAAACTGTAGATCATAATGTTGGAATTTATATAAGATTGTAAGGCAATAGGAGTATTGATTTTAGTAATTGGAAATCTATTAGAGATAGAAGGGTTCTTTGAAATTGATACATGTTCTTTAGGTACATGAGTACCTTATATTATTACGGCTTTATTTAATGTTAGTTATTTTAGAGATTAAATTACAATTAATTGTGTGTGTGCGCGCGCGCATGTGTGTGTGTGTCTTCAGTTATTTATTTTATATTTTGTAAATAAGATTTAGGGGGCAAAGGGGAGGTTGAAATATTTATAAGGAGGATGAAATGTTTAAATTTCTACTTAATCTTTTAATCAAAGATTGAGTAATACTTTTTGAGAAGACATTTTGATATAAGTAAATGAGTTTCTTATTTCAACTATGACTTTATTTTTTAGTATAGTAATTCTCACTGCTATTTTAGTTTGGAATTTCATATTCCAAATCATTGTAATGTTCAATACCAACAAGACTTTGTTTATCTTTCATTTATAACTTTTGAGTGTTGATATAAAGATAAATTCTAGTGAGAGGTAAAATTTCCATGTTTATTGATTAGAGAAAATGAGACATTCATGATCTTTTAGTGAGTTCTCTTCTCTTAGATTTATACAATGCTAATGCACTAGCAATGTTGGTCACCATAGTTGGACAATGAAATATCTTTCTCATAATATGTTACATGGCTAGGGTTGTATTAAATGTAATTTAATATGTGGTCATGAAAATAGGTCATTGGATGTATAGATTTATAATATTTTTTCAATATAGCGTGTAGAAGAAAAAGGCATTAAGACATGTTTGTAAGTATTGATGCAAAGTGATTAGTACTACTTGAGACAATGGATTGAGTTCCATAGTGTTGGTGTTGGGTGGGTTCCTATATTTATAGATGTTGTAGATCATCTAGATTTATCCATTTTAGATAAATGCTAATTTATTGAACTTCTTTTTAGAATAATTTAAAACCTTATTTTGTGTCTTATATATAATAATCTGATAGTATGTTAAGTTTAATGTTAGATAGCATTCGTAAACAAATTTTATTTTATGCTACAACAAAAAAACACTTTAGGTATTTCTCCTAGAATATGCATCATACATTTTTAAGTTTACCTAGTTAGACGTTGTAGGTATGTAGTTTTGGTCACCTCCCATAACTTAACTGGCATAGAAACAAGATTCATGTGGGCCGGCTTTCTCCTAGCTACCAAACAAATTATCCTTGTTGGTGTAGAGAGTGTGATGAGGGTAAAACTTCTATATAAGAAAGGAACCACCATGTGATTTTAAGGTTCCAATAGATTAGAGTATAGTGGTTTTGGATGAATCTAAGGTTGAAGCCAAAGACAACAAATAATGAACTTAGAATATTCAAATCTTATGTGGGGCATGCTCCTTTGGTGCTTCTATTCAATCATAGGCAATGCACCTTTTTAGAATGAGGAATTTAAGTTTAGTTTTATTCTAAAAGGTTTTAATGTTATTCAATTCTTATTGGTTAAGTCTCATAAAAGAATGTAGATTGTCGAGCTTTAGAATTTGCACTTTAATCATGTTTATTTTCTACATTCTAATGGTGTCTCTATACATTTTCATTCAAGTAAAAAACATTTCCAAATTTATAAATAATTTGTAAAAGAAAATTAGACTTAATTATTAATAGTTTGATAAGATGCATGTGTATATGATCACTATTGAATGCTAATGATATGCTATCATAGAATATATTTTTTATTTTGTAGGTTAATAATTACTAAGGAGAAACACCCTTTCTATTAAATATTTTATAGAAAAAAAATTGCATCGTATATAACATATTGCTTGTCTACCCAAAACCTAAGGGATGCACCTAATGACACTGTATTGTCAAAATTTGGCACCCATTACGTAGATAAAATTATACCCATCCACCTAGAGAAAAGACTAAAAATACACATAATCACATTTTCAAAAAACAAAGGCACCTCTACCAAGCTAGTGCCAACTAATAACTTCAAACAATATCATATAAAAAATTCTAAATTGGGGGTTAGAACAAACTAGTGTATATACTATACCCTATCAGACAAACTAAACAATGAGGAAAGATAATTAGACACCCTTGTGATGTCCTTGTCTTCCTCTCTTCCGCAATTTTCTATGATCACACATTCAAGTCTAGAATGTTCATGGACACTAGCTTGACAATTTGACTTGGCTCCTTATCCTTGTCTCCTCCATATTCTCCTCTTTTATAATAATGTTGAATCCAAACTCCCTGTCATCACTATCAAAGTCATCAATTCTCAAATAATTATTTATCTAGTCACCATCCTCATTCAACATGACTACCACACAATGTTTCTAGAGATGTATAATTTTCTTCCTTCAAACTCCCCCAACTTAGTGTAGCAACACAAGTAGTTTTTCCATCTTCTTCTCATGTTTATGGAATACATAGTAGTCTCGTGGGACAAGAATCACATTCTCCTCAAGATTACGCAACCATATTTCATTTCACCAATGCATAGGATATTGAATACTTTTTGGCATAAAATCCTATCTTCTACCTTTTCTCACCACATTTCCAAAATTTGTTTCCAAAAACATTATAAAGATATCAATGTTAATGTGGTGTTGACATTCCTATAAGAATTCATTTCTAAAGATTAGCTCCATTACATGAATGACCAAATATTAAGTGGAATTGAGGATGGCTTTGAGGTGCTTGTCCAAAACCTCGCCCAAAAAAAGGTATTTGATTTTTTATGGAAACTAGCCTAATGAGAGTATCCATTATCGAAGAATGAGAGGTCCCTTTAAAAATATGCACAAGTGTCTAAGGGTTATCAAATAATATAAATAGCATTAGGAAATCTATTTTGAACCAATCATAGCCAAAGTCTCATATGTCTTTGTCATGATGTCACTATAGTGTGATCATGTCATTTCAAATACATTTGAATTTGTATTGGAGTTGAATGGTTAATAATTCATTATTCAATTTCATGCATAAAGTTTATTCCCTTTTCTCAACAATAACGATTTCTACCGTAGGGTAATCTAAGTAAATATATTCCATACCTGATATCTCAAAAAACTTCCCATTATGTTTTATTATATTAATACTTGTAATGCCAATGCACATTTAGTACATTTGCCAATGTGAAGAAATAATTTTTTCTCTTTCATCTCCATTTTCCACCTTATGTAATAATGATATTTTGATGTCCCCTCTCAATGATTTATTTGTCCAACTCATCAACCAAATTATTCACTTTGTGGTATATATTTTACAATTTGAATTCAAAGAACTTGCTAATGAGTTTGCATTTATAGGTTTTAGCTAAGAGTTTCCAACTTCTAGTTTGGTGTTGAATTCTATATAGAGGCAATAATAGTGATCATGGAGTCTCCTTCAAGGTATAGACACCTCACATCTAGTTATAGTCATAGCTTTAGACCAAGAAGATCCATTATAAGCTCTATAAGAATATTTTTGGTCTCTTAAAGGTCTTTGAATCCTTCCATGGGGATGATTCCATTTGATCACATGCAATAGATTGAGAATCACTAGACCTTGGATTTCCCTTTGAGTTACCATCAAATGCAATCTTGATCCACAAATTTCCAGTGCTAAATTATTGGAAAGAGTTACTGGTTAATGCATCTTATATTTTCATCAATAGAAATTACATCCATCACTCTTGGCCTCCTTTCAGTTTTGTATGATTACTAAAGTTGTTCAAAAAAATGACAAAGTCTAGTAACAAGAGAAGTATACAATCAAATAGATCATTACTAATAGCGAGGATCAGAGACTTAGATGTTTCAAATAAGAGCATATAGTAGACATCATTTTATGTATTATCTGATCATTGTAGGACTTGGTGTTACTCGATGAGTGATATATTACCTAATCAATATATGTTTAATATTATTTTTCCAAGAACAAGATAGTTTTGGTAAGGTTATTTAGAAAGGTTTTTAACTCAGTATGAAGTTTTTGTTTCATGTTTTTTATGATAGATTTGACATTGGATAATATTATATTTGCATAGCAATATATAGTGTTGTGTTTTTCTCAAATTCTAGCAAAATGTTCTACATGTTTCACCATTTATCTTTTGGGATGATAGAGTTATACTTTTGAGTTTATGATCATATATTTAAGATATATTTATCACAAAATTCATTCTCCCTATACCATTGCGGTTTAGGTTGATTCTCATCAAAGGGTCTTGGGTTGGGAAAGGCCATCAAACTTTATTCTATTATCTTTTTTAAAATTACGTCCAAGAGTTATTGTACAGCAACAAATTGTCACTTTTTATCATTATTGTCATTGAAGGTATTGTTCCCATTATTTTTATTTTTTTGAGGGAAGAACTACATCTTATTTCTCAACTATTGTTGAGTTTTGTTTTGGTTATTGTTTTGATTACAGTTTTGATTTTGATTATTATTGTGGTTCTAATTTTTTGGTTTTGGTTTCAATTATTATTGTTGCTACCTTGGAGATATTCTACATGTTTCAAATCAATGACATTATCATTAGTAATACCTTTGTTCATGGACTAGAATTTAAGCTTTTCATTATTGTTTATGATGGTGTTTGTGTTATAGGCTAGAGATGTTGCTATATCAAAATATTGACCCATCAATGCCCAATATTACCATTAGACCTATAGAACACAGGAAATGGTTAATCCATGTCAAAAATATCAAAGGGAAACATTTATGGTTAGTCCAAGAATCCCCCCTTCATAGTTACCCAAGGAGATTCAAACCCATGACCAAGCTTTGATAGCACTTTTTAAAAGCTAGGGTTGTCGTTGCACCAAAAAATCAACATGTCAATGCCTAATACAACCACTATACTTATAGAAAACATGAGGTGGTTAAGTCATTTCATGAATCCTAAAGGGTAATTTTGGCAATTAGTCTAACAATTTGATGATGAAGAACTAAAGTGTTTAATGGTACTCTTTTGCAAGATTCCATCCTCATTGTTCTTTCCTTTCTTCACCAAGGTTTTGAAATCTTGAGGGTACACTATTTTCATCTAAATGACATATTGGGGATCATATTTTTGATAAAAATATCTACAATGTGAGAATGCTCAATATTCCAAAGCATGTGATTAGGAAGGTCATGTCACCTTTGTAGGAAATGATTGAAGGTCTCAACATTTTATTTTTTCATGTTGTATAAGTCACTCAAGAAAGTGTGACATTCAATTTTGTATGAGTTGAGAAATGAATTTTCCAATCAAGTCATTTAAATATGTAACAAACCCTCATAGAAGGTTCATCAAGCACTCAAGGGTTTGGATAACAAGGCTCTTTGTGAAAATTTTCTTTAGGTAGTCTTCATTATATGTGACTTCTTGACGTAAGATGAAAAATTCTTTGAGATGTGTAACAAGGAACTTGTCACCCAAATATTTGTCAAATTTAGGAATCTCAAATGTTGTTGAAAATGGGATCGTGTTAATTGATTTGTCAAAAGGGAAAGGGAAAATATTTTCAAAAGAGAACTACTTCTTCCCCTTGTTATTGTTTATTCTTTATAAATAGTTCCTTGGAACATTCATATGTTGTACCAAATTGGGACCATTTTGCATTGTTAGGTGATTTTGATCATAACCTACTCCAAAGTTTTATTGATTGTGTGTTGGTTTGGGAAAATGAGGTGGAGGCAGAGGTGGTGGACCTAAACCTTGACTAATGTATTAATATGATGATGTGGAATTTGGGATGGAGGTCTTCAACATATTTGAATTTTTTTGTAGAAATGAAAGAAGTTGTTGAAGAAAGAGTTTTTTGTAACCACTAGTGGTTAAACAGGTATACACCCAATATTATAGCAACCTATAACTAGTCCTATCAAGGTAGTCAGTATGGTGATTGCATGTATCTTTGTACTATGCAAGACACTAATGATTTTTTGGATATATTTTTTACTTGACGAAAATGTAGGAATTTTTTAAGTTGATACAGATGTAGAAGATGTCTCCATGGTTGGTTTTCCTTTTTGTGATGTTTGATTTTCAGTGGGAGATTGTATTATAGGAGCCCCATCTTTGTTGATTTTTTTAAACAAAGTGGTCTCCTTAAATTTTGTGGTAACAATAACACCATCATTAATGAGACTTAGGAAGATCTTCATGTTGTTGGATCTTATTGATTTTTCCATCGTTTCTAAGTTGTATGGACTTGAAAGGAGTTATACTACTCTATTATTGTAATATTGGAATTTGTTAGGATCTTCCTCTTGGTAAGGCTCATTTGGATATGGGGATTTAACACTCATGTTGAAAGTTTTATTTGCAAAGGGATCCTCAAATCTCCTATTTTATTTTGGTAGAGACATGTTGTGAGAAATTGATTTACAAGATCATGATGAAACCATACAAGTGTGAACAAGAAATGGATGAAGGCTATAGAAGAAGGGGATGGATATGAAGAGAAATTGAACTTAGGAAATAAGAGGCAAAACACCTCAAGAATTGATTACATGATAATTTGATTTGATTGACTATTTTTGAGACTTGGAAAGATGATTTAGATTTTATGATTTATGAAGCTTTGAGATAATCATGGTGTAACGAAAGACCTTATGGATCTACAAAAAAATATGGTGGTAGTATATTTCTTCTAATTGGAGATGGACAAATGATCCCAAGTGATAATAGGACACCAAATAGAGGACTCAATACTTGAAGATAGAAAAAAGGTGCCAAGTGAGAGTGCAACTATGGAAAATGCTTTCCAAGGATGAAGGTCTAATATCACACTATTGGAAATCTATTTCTACTTAAAGATTTGATTGAATCTTGATGAAGGTGAAATATTGTTTGATGATCTTGATTCTAATTGGAAATGAAACAACCAAGATAAGGTTAATAATGGACTAAAGTTCAAATGACAGATGCTCCTAGAAAAAGAAAGGTTTTTCTTGAATTTGATGTAAGACAAGGAGGTTGAATGATGTTTAAAAAGGAAATATTTGATTTTTGAATGATTTAGTCAATATTGAAAGATTTCCCTTATATTTAATTAAATCACTTAGGATGGACAAATCTTTATTTAAAATTGGCACTCATAAACCATGCTTGAAGTTTACCATTGTAAAATAATTTGTCATGGTGTTCTTGTCTAGAGGTCTTAATTACAATGTCTTTGATTACATATCGATGGTTTTTTCCTTTGTGCTCAACAATTTTCTTTTCCTTGTAAGCTAAGGAAAATGATAGTTTCACCTTCTTATGTTTGATATATTCATATATGGGAAGACAAAATCCTAATTTTGGACATTGAAAAAGTTTCACAAAGACATGAGATTTTAGAATCTAAAAAATGAGCACAATACCAAAATCTTGAAAAACTTTTAAGCTTATTGTTTTCAATCGGAGATGAAAAACTATAGGTATAGACAAAAATACTTACAGACACAAAAATCTAGGTGTAGCTGTCAAAAGTTAGGCACAGACATCAAAAAGTAGGTGGATTCAATCAAGTATGAAGTTGACTATTGGGGATAGAAAAATGACAGTAGTCAAATGACTTCAAGCTTGAAAACACGATGTTTATAGTAGTCAAAAATAGTCTTGAAAAGGAAAAAGCCACTGTCAAGATTCATGTGTGTAGGGGATTCACCATTTGAAATAAAAACTTGCTTTATCCCTATAACAAAAAATGGTAGAGAAGTTAAAACCTCTTCTCACAGCTTGATGTATTTATTTCGCTCACACAGTCATGTCACCCTCTAAAGGGTACTCATTTTTTTGGGATTTCCAAGGGCTCAATAGAGTTTTTTCAAAGGTTACCTCACAATGAGTTACAATCGCATATTATGCCTTCAAATGTCCAGGTGAATACATATGGTGAGTGTTTTCTTCATGAGAGATTAGTCCCCCTCTTTGCACAAAGATTATGACTCCTTTTGGAGGTGAATTAGGTAAGAAAGACTAACTATGATGCAATAGCATCATGGGTTTCCTTGCTATCCTACTCATCTTTGTTCATTTTGCCAGTTAATGTTGAGTTCTAATGGTTGTCGAGTTCCTATATGTTTTGACTTGTCTAGTGTTGGTCAAGCATTTATGTATGTGTCAAGTTGTTTAGTGTTGGTTGAGTGTTCCTTCATGCATTAAGTGATCCTTGGTGTTGCTTACTGTGTATTTTTTTCTATTGTGTTTACTCAATGAGGTGGTCGGATAGTTATTAGGTGTGCCTTGAGCCCTAGCTTTTCTCCCCTCTTGTGTCAAGTGGTATCAGATTTTTAGGTTCATCCTCGAGGATATTGGATCATGTAATGCCCCACCCAGAGATCCTTGGAACAAGGAGAAATAAAATCCAAGATTTTTTTTACAATTATGGAATAAGTGACAACATCATGTAATCAATCATAAGATCACAACGGAAGACTAAGCTAATCAATCTAGGCAACCAAAGAATCTCCAAGCATCACTAACAACTATCATGCCCAAATAGAAAATGAGAAAAGAGAAAACAATAGAATCTAAAATATGTGACCTTTCAAAGCCTAGGAATACTTGAAAACCTAAAGGGTACTCAAATTGCCAATATGCATTCCCTGGAAAACATCAGAGATATCATTTTTTCTATACAAGGAAATGCAACCTACAGTCTCATGCGAGGAAGTACCTCTCCACATGAGAAAATGTGCCATGTTGCATGAGAAACTAACCTCTCACGTGAGGAAATACTTAATTTATCCAGTAATTACCTCTGCTCTGTTGCCAAGGCCCGTGTGAGAGAATGCTCAAATCTGCATGAGGAAGTGTCATGCCTCACATGAGAGAATACAATCTCGCACGAGCTTCCATCGCTCTTTTCAAAAGAGAATACATTCTTGCATAAGAGAATGCATTCTCGCATGAGGAAACACTTCTCTGACACGAGGAAGTATGACAAAAAAAAAGGGAAAATGAAGGACGAAAAAGTAGGAACAACAATTCCTCCACACTAGGGAGTACCAAATCCACAAATCGAGGCTTGGACACTCAAACACAACAGTACCAAGAAAAAAATTTAAACTAACCATATAAACCATAGCAATATATGAAAATATGTTGAAAACAACATCACAATGTACAAAAATAATAAAACTCTTGCACAGTTCCTCCCAATCGTAATAGCATCATGAGACCTTGAAGGTCCTGGCCATCCCCCGCGCATAACATCTTAAACTACCAACTGAATAGTCAGAGTTGTTTTATGAGGGCATCACTACTACAATGTAATAACATCATAAGAATAAGGAAATCTAACATGATAAAGCAACAAAGCAATAGATACTCCTACTAAGTGAATCACATCATCTAATCATATGCTAAACATCATAATTAAGGAATACATAAAATAAATTAACGTCATCTAAACATGATATCTAAGCATTTCAATGAAAGCATAAATCACAAGGAAGCATACTCTAGAATCTTGAAAATACCAAGTGAACATCAAGCATCAGTTGCAATTGGAAATATATCATCTTTGTACACTAGTCCCCAATAGTGGTATAGGTATTTATGCCTCCCAACCACATGAAACACATAGGTCCACTCCTGCCATGTTGATGGAGGTAAAGATCCAACCACAAACACACATAAAGCAACATCCATGGCTATCACTCATGTTAGATAGTAAAGAGGACTACAACCAAGATCATGAGACTATGTAAGTGGATCAGGTCCTCATTAGACACTCTATTGGTCAACTATATAGGAACTCATCAGAGGGTAAGTCACTTGGCATCGGGTAGCCCAAGCTAGTATTGGTAGCATCAACTCCCAAATGGGAGGTGCACATCTTGAAAGCATCAACTCCCTTGGGGAGGTTCACATCCTATATCTTTGGACTTAACCAGGTGCTCACATAATATTTTATTATCTTTAATTTATTACCCAGTTAATTTATTTAGTTATTACTTGTTTAGAACTTCTTCATGCCAACCCTCTAGGAAATAGCCACCAAGGTTGTGAGATAAGCCTCTCCATGCTACCCTGCATACCCATGCTCATCACATAATGAGTGCCCATAGGCATGCATATTCTCAACCCAACCCTAATGAACATAACTCCACTAAAATACAACTGGGAGTTCAAGCCTCGCAAGTCACCCGAAAAATGCATGTGCACGCGCTTGTGAGTGGTGCACTACCATCACGAAGATCATAGAATAAGGGTTAGATGAGAACATAAGAAGAATAATGCTCAACCCAATACAAGCTCAGGAGTATGGATGTGAAACGCATGCTAATGCAACATAAAGTGCAATAGTGATCTGACTGACATCCTATGGATAATCCAAGTCCACGACCAACATCATGCAAAGAAAAAGCTGAAAAAATTGGGTGGCACACAAATTGAGGTGAAAACCTCAAAACTCGAAAACTTTGAAATTAAAACTCATTTGTTCGTAGGGCACAAAATCCATGAAAATCCAATAAAATTTGGGTTTGAACACTGTATGCAAAAATAACCAACATAACTATGCGAAACCCCAAACCCTCTTCCCAAAAATTAGGGAAATATTCATACCTGGCCCATCGAGAAAAACTAGCAATCAGAAATGGAGGAGAACACTAGTTTTCAACCTCCTAACATATAGCTCCTAGAAATGGAATTAGAAATGGAGCTGAAACATAAAAATGGGAGAGCCCTACTTGACATCCAAAAGGGAAAAAGTAGGAATCAACACAATAACATAAATATCTTGCAAAAGCTGCCAAAAGTTGTAGCAATCCAAAGTCTCCCCGAGCTGCATCCAACGAGATCAATCTCGCGAAGATCCCATGCCGGTACTAATTCACTTTTTGAGTGAATAAACAATTAGGAAAAATAACTATTTTACCCAATTAAATCCTTATTCAACCCAAACAAAAATAATTTATTCCAAATAATAGCAATTTCATTACAACAAAGCTATTGAGACTTACAATTAATTTAAAATAAAGCCCAAAAACCCCTTAAGCCAAAATCATAGAATTTCCTAATAACTTTCGTGATAAATGTGAACCTCTAAGTGCAAAGACAGGCTCACGGGTCTAATCACATAATGCAAATGAGTCTAGATTTAATAAATCACTGAAAGGTTTAATTTAAACAATTAATTATGATATGTCAACCATATAGGACGACATTGGTAAAATATGAACAACTAAATCACTAACTCCATGTACCACTACTAAGGATATAAATCCTGCACACTAAAACACACAATCAAGTGCAATTTCATATAATAACATAACCGAAGTAATAAATGCATTAAATAACCTAATTTAACCATTTATTTAATTATACTAAAATAATCTATTTACATCACTCACATTCATATAAAGCATCACAAAGTAAGAATGAAGTAAATAACCATAGCATTAAGTCCAACATATAAACATAATCACAGAATATGTCCAAATACTGGATAACCAAATATCATCATAAAATATATTGTCATCTCAAAAAAGGCATCATCATGTAGATATGATCAACTGAACATCATAGTATTCTAACATCTATGATACTGGAAATCAAGGTATAACATCTTACCCTCAAGTCATCTCAAATGTAAAAATAACATGAGTAATAAGTATCTCTTAGAAAAAACTATGACAAGGTATAGATTGCAAACACGAGAGGCACTACAAATCATGTAGAACACTAAGTTGGATTTGGTTGTAGGATGGTAGATTTGCAGACTAGACCTATAACTTGCAGAGGGTTATGATCTTGTAGGAACCTACTTGTCAAAATGGTTCGAGGTAGAGAAAAAATTGATGCTACTATTATAGGCATGTTCAAACAAATTGCAGCCAAATTAGATGCTATAGAAAACTTAGAGGAGAGGAGTGCATCTGGATGATGTGAGTGATGATGAAGTAATGGCACCAAACCCTAATCTAGAACCTTAGGAAGATCAAGATGACGAAAGATTGTTGAGAGTATTGTCTAGGGAACATTCAAAGCCTATTGTGGAAGTTTTTCCTTATGATGGAAAATTGGACACCACTATTGTGTTAGATTGAATCTTTGATATGTAGAAGTTCTTTGAGTTCAAAGGCACCCTTGATAATAGAAAGGTGAAAATTACAGTCACTAGGTTGAAAGGTCATGCCTCACTATGGTGGGAGAATTTCCAAACTGATAGACAAAGAAGAGGAAATGAAAATATCATGACTTGGTTGAAAATGATGAAAAAAGTGAAGAAGAAGTTCCTTCCTACTAATTAGCAAGTTAGCTTGTTGATAAAGATGAATAATTTGAGATAAAAGGACATGATTATGGAGTACACTGAAGAATTCTATAGATTGGACATTAGATCTAGACATGTCGATGATGAGGTTGAGAAAGTTGCAAGATGCCTAAATGGATTGAGATTTGGAATTCAAGATGAGATAAGTTAAATTATGAAATTGGACAGATATAGGTTGTGAATAAAAGGTTAGGCAATTTTTTGGGATGTTTAATTGGAGATAAGCTGAGTAATTTGGATATGGTATTGGCACAAGATGAGTTTGCATATAATAATTTTGTGAATAGGAGTATAGGGAAAACACCTTTTGAGATTGTTACTCGAATGTAGCCTAAAAGTATATCATATTTGAGGGATGTTGTTGGTGATGAGAAGAGAAGTGGTGAAGAGCAAGTATTTTCTAATTTTATGAAGTCTTTGCATGAGGAAGTGAAGTTGAGGTTGGAACAAAGTAATTACAAGTCTAAGAAGAACGTTGATAAGTCCAGGAAGCATCATGTTTTCAAAGTTGGTGATGAGGTGATGTTTCATGTGAAGAAAGGTAGATTTCCTATAGGAACATACAATAAGCTAAAAATAAAGAAGTTTGGTCCTTGTAGGGTTTTGAGGAAGTTTGATAGGGTAATGCTTATGAAGTTGAGTTACCTAATAACATGGATATATCTCCTATATCTAATATTAATGTTTTTCTTAAGTATCTATTAGAAGCATAAATGTCAATGATACTCCTATGGGGGATTATTGTAGAAACATGATTAGATCATTATCATTATTATATGTTACATTCATGATTTTTTGTCATTGATGTCAACATAGCAGTTGTTAGTTTATGATGACTAATCAGGAAAGTACTGTACATACTTCACAAATTCTTTAGGGCTCGGGGCATTGACCCAAAAAAATAAAATTTGGGCCCTATTTTATCGAGATTTTGGGCTGACATGTAATTATTAATTATAACCCTGAAGCAGTAAAAATACTTGTATAAAAGGGCTTAGGGTTAGGGATTGTTTCATAAGGTGATGCAAAAATTGGTTCTTGCAATAGTATTAAGCTGTAAGGGATTACAGATTGTAATCAAGTTGTAATCACTGGATCATAAAAATATTAGACTTGCTATTTGGTGGACGTAGCCCAGGGTTTGGGTGAACCATGTTAAATCTTGGTGTCTTGTGTTCGTTTTTGTGTTATCTATTATTTTCTAATATTGGTTATATTTGCATGTAATTATTATTTATGTCTATGGTTTAATCCTAATATTAGTTTTTTGTGGCATTTGTGGTAAAGATCAAGTTGGTACAGACAAATCGTTGAATATTTTTACTACCAAGTTAAAGGGAGATACTAGTAAGTGTCTAGTGTATGTAGCTAACCTTGGGAGAAAAAGATATTAAGTCTAAAAGAATTTATGCAAGTTTTGGTGAAGACTATTCTAAGATAGAGTTTACAGAAGCATGTTTTGGTAAACTTGTTATATCTCTTAGTAGAGTTGTTATTCTAAGAAGCAAGATTAAAGGCATGTAGAAGACATGTTGGAGATGATGTGGCTAAGCTCACTTGTCATAATATTACACGTACGGAAAGTTATTCAAGTTTTTAGGCAAAAATTGATGTTATCGCTAGGTAAAACATGTTCTTAATGAGGTCCTATAATAATTAATTGAGAAGATGTAATAGCTGACTCAAAGGAATTGTTTTAAAGATTGGGTATAAAGAAAGGACATTTTCCTTTGTTATGTATGAATGATTGCAAGAAGTATGAAGAGCAAAAAAGAAGAGAAAAGAAACAAACACTAAGTAATTGCAAAGTTAAGCAGAGCAGAGCGAAGTTGAAGAAAACTTCATTGCCGAAGTTTTATTTAAGATCTGAGATTTGATATTTGGATCTAAGGCTTGTGACCTAGTCTACAAGGTCTGACAGTCATTGGTCCAATTGATAGGATAGGGAAAAGAGGATAAGGCACAATACAAACAATTGTATGCACCCTAAAATGGTCGCCTAGACTATGGGCCCCCATTATTCAATTTATCAAATTATCAAATTCCCTAAATCAATAGTTTGCAATATTGTTATTAAATAATTTCCTTGATCAAATTTGATTATTTCATTTCTAAGGTTGATCATTTTATTCTAAGTCTTATTTAATTAAAAGAAAACCTCTCTTTTAATTAAATAAAATAAGTCCCCATTTAATTAAAAGAAAATCTCTTTTTTAATTAAATAATTCATCCACATTTAATTAATTAAGAGAAAAACCCCTCTTTTAATCTAATTAAATATTTCCTATTTAATTAAAAGAACATGCTCCCTTTTAATTAAATAAATCTCACATGAAAAAGGAAATGAAATAAATAAAAATTAAATAAGTCCCTTTTTCCTTTCCTCATTTAATTCTTCTCCTCTTTTTTCATTGGTAGAATGTTGTCTCACATGGATCAAACTCTATTATCCCGTATTGGTTGTGAGAAGCTTCCCACCTCCACCTTTTTCTTTATAAGGGAGAGCCCTCTCCTCATTTTTAAGATCCATTATTATGCTATTGTTATGTTGCAGTTTTGGAGAGCAATTTTTGAAGAAGTTTGAATATTAAAGCTTTTTGTGGAGAACTTCTATCTTCTTGTCTTCTTCTCTCATGCATCCATGGCTTCCATCATGAGGTTTCATCTTTGCATTTTCATATTAGCTTAGATCCATATTTTTTTCCATAGATTAGTATTGCATTGTTATTACATTTCCTTTCTTGCATTGTTATCATATAGATTAGTTTGAATTTTCATTTGCACGCATATTTTAAATCTTTGAATCTCTTGTTTCATAGTATACTTACATGGGAACAAACTAGGTCAAATTGAGGACCTCCATTACAAACCCTTGCACTCCATAAATGGAGAGCTATGAGCCGCCATTCAAGACCTCATTTTCAAACAATCTTGGATATAATGACTCATAGAGGTGTGTTCACATTTTAGGCATACATTTTTGGCACCCACTATGGGGTAACCCACCTTTACTTATTGGTTTTGGATATTTTTGGAGTTAACCCCCTTGTGCAAATTTGTTTGGAGACAAAAAACCCTAGATCTGAAAGATTTGATCATATCTCCCAAATGGCTAGGTATTTTGACCTAAAAAAAATTGTACAAGGTGGAAAAATATCAGAAAAGCTTCAGTCCAATTGTCAGATTTTTCTGAAATATTTTCAATTTTTTATAATTTTTTCTTTATTTTTAATGAAAAATTGTTTTAAAGAGAAAATTAGCAATTTTTTTTTGGAAAGTGTACTTTTTGGAAATTTCTTTGAATTCTAAATAGAGTTGGTTCTTTGTGTTTTGATTTTAGAGATCATATTAGGACTTAATAATTTGATTTGCAAAAACTAGTCTATTTTGACAAAATGGCTCCCTAGGGCACAAATGAAAATATATTTTCAAAATTCTGACATTTTTGAAAAACTCTCTCATTTTTTATAGGGGTCACTTTTCTGCATTTAGGGTTTTGGATTTGAATTCATATCATATATGTCCAATCTTGATGACTAGGTCAAAAATCAATAAAAAAAAAGGGCATTTAATGAATAGCTTGCATTCAATTTTTACAATGGATCAATGCATGATGTGAGCTTTCATTTGGGTTATTTGTTGATTATTATCACTCTTAAAAATTATATTTTTCAGATATAACCATAGTTTTGCATAAGTTGGATATATATTGCATATTTTGTGTTTGCTTGTTTTGCTTGTTGCTTCGTTCGTTGTGAGCAAGCGTTCAAGCATAAATGAAAGGTACAAGAGAGAAAAGACATGTTGCAAGGATTACCAAGTATTTTTTTGGATCTGTATAACATTTGGATTTGGAAGTAAAATGAACTCTCTCATGTGTTTGGCTTGAGTGATTTTACACGCTTTCATAGATTCACACTTCATTTGATGGTCTAAAATTGGATCTAGATTTGCTTTCATGCATCTGTGTTTCACATAGTAATTAGGCCCTCTAAGAATTATTTGGGAGATCTTGAGAGATTTAGCTTCATTCACTTGCTTTACATTTGAAACTCCTCTTGGCGACAGATCCCCTTCTACATAGGGAAGGATATTTGTTATTATCTCGCTATTCTACTTAAATTTGTCCTTGACATCTATTAGTACTTTCTCTTTTGAGATTGGTGGTGTTTTTTGTTGGATTTTCCAAAAATTTGGTGAGGTGATTTCAAATTAGTGTGTCAAATAATCTTATTTGCTATGTTTGGGTAAGGTGAAGAGGCTAGAGGAGTATGCTCTGTTCCCTTTTGGGCACATCAAAAACTTGGAAGCCTTGAATCCAAACCAAATCTTCATGTGGTACAACTTTGTGAGTCTTCCTTGATTAGAGAGGGTTAAACCATAGTGGACATTCTCTTTATTGGGTGAATCACATGGATGGTACCTCAAGCAGTAATAGCCATTTTTGACATGGTAGTAGCAACCAGTATATAAATGTCCTTATGGGAGAAATCCTCACGGGTTTAGTCTTTTGTTGGGCTGTCAGATCTCCTTAGTATCTCTGATTGATTAAATTCTTGGAATATGTCAAAACCCTAGTGTGTCAGGATTGGATTTCACCCACTCTAGATTGCAAAAGTTACAGAGTTGAACATTACTAAGAACCATAGTGCTGCCAAATTTTCTTTTCTAAGACTATGTGTGTGATTGGAAAATATTTTGAGAATATACATGGTAGTAGTTCTAGGGATTAGATTGATACCATGACACTATTCTTGTTCATATGCAAGGTTTTTTTATCCCTTGCTCATTGTTTGAAGACATTTGCTTGAAATTCATAATTGTTGTCTTGCGTGCCTGGTTCATGATTAAAAATCTATCAATACATCCAGTTGGATATTTAAAATGAACAAAATTTGAGTTCCTAAGTCAAGACTTTACGATCAAATTGCTTTATTGTCCTATTATTTCCAATTGCCTTAGGTTGATCCAGTTCAAGTTAGGCTATTTACTCCATTGTTAGAAGCTTATTTGTACCTCGGTTTATGGTCCTTTGACCTCTTGAATTAGTAATCATTGATTTCACAAGAGACCTTGTTTGGAGTTGGTGAGTTAGAGTCTGTCCTTGTTGAGAAAGATATACCTTGGATTCTTTGATATTACGCTTGGAGAGTCTTAGTAATCTCTTGTCCATCCACTTTCATCAAAATTCAATTTTAATTAATTAAAATTTGGCTAAATCATCCTCCTAGTCCATATGTGCTAGGTTATTCACCCAAAGTTGTGGGCACCTCTGTGGCAATGTTGGTTTATGTCTATTGTAATATTTTATCTTATCATCTCTTTCTTGGACAAGTGAGTGTTTTTTCTATCCTAGTTTGGTACCAACATTTCTCAAGGTTATCCTATTAATTAGTACCTTTTTTTTCATGTTGGTTACAAGTGCTATTACATGTTGCTCAACATTCAAATGAACTCAAATGGTATCAAATTTCATAAAATGACTCTTGGTCTTCTTTCTTTTTCATCTTCCATGTCTTTCTAATCTCTTATTTCCATTCTTCCTCTTCTTCATGTCTTGTTGATTCTTTTCCTCCTATTATCATATAGTCTACCTTCTTCTATTCATCCTTTCTCTTCTTTCATTCTTGATTCTTCTTCTTATTGAACCATGGATCTTGAATATCTTGTTAGGGATACTCATTTGAGCTCAAATGAACTCGACCTTCTTCTTGAATTTGAAAATTGTTGTTACTACAATAGATATATGGATGCTAACCTTGTGACAAAAATTATTGAAAAAGGGAAGAAATTATAAGTTCTTGTTAGGATCATATGCAAGATCAGATCACAATATACCTCTTCCAAATATTACTTATCTTCCAAGTCTCATCGTGATTCTTCTAGATATCATTCACATTCTTCATCTTGTAAGTCTTATCATGATTCTTTTAAATATCATTCACATTCTTCAACTTCTAAGTCTTATCATGATTCTTCTAAATATCATTCACATTCTTCATATTCCAAGTCTTACCATGATTCTTCTAAATATCATTCATGTAAGTCTTCACCTACCTCTTCTTCACAATATCATTCTTCATCTACTTCTACCAAGAGTCTTATTCCTCTTATTGAGACATACCATAATGAACAACATGAAAAGTCCTATGATATGCATATCTATAATGCCTATAGTAACAATGATTATGATGACGATGGCTATTATAGTCCTACGAGTCCTAAAAGTTCTCCTAGTCCTATGCTTGTGCTTAAAGGGGATGAGTCACAAATAGATATTGATGGTAATCCATATGACTCAAATTTTAAAAACAATCTTGATAAATTTTGTAAACAATACCTAAATGATAAATCTGCATTTTTGGAGGAAGAGAGAGCATTTTTTTGTGCTGAAATAGAACATCAATGGCATAAGAGTTCCTCTTCTAAGAACTATCATGCTGAAAATAAAGATTACACTCTTTAGCAAGATCATGTTAATATTGAACCTTTGTCTTTTGATGCTCCCTTTCCATCTTCTACTTCCTCCACTATCCATACATCCCTTAAAGATTATGAGTTTCTCAAATCTTCTACCAATCCTTCATCCAAAAAAGATCCTAATTATTTTCATGTAGTTCCCTATAGTTATCCTCAAAGGCTACCTCTTAAAGAAACTCAAGCTAACCTTCACTTGGCTGAAGATACTTTTGACAATGCTAAACCTAAAGAGCCAAAGCCTTCATGCACTATAATGCCTACTTCAGCTAGTCCTTCACCATCTATTCCAAAGTCTTCCATACAATTCCAACATGCTTCCTTCTCCTTAGAAGTGGCTTCATGCCGAGAGGACTCTAAAAATGATAAAGAAAAGAATATAAAGAAAGATCAAGATCAAGAACCCTCCATGTCATTCAATTATTTTCACGATGTCTCTGGTCTATTTTATGGTTTTTTTTTAATCCTCTGTGCCCTTCCTTATTCATTCCACCATGTCTTAAGTCTTCTCCTAAGCAAGAACAAGCTACTACTTACACTGCTAAGCTTATTGACAATCATAATGACCTTATTCTAGTTGCACCTTCCAAAGATAATACTTCCATCAAGGTTATTAAAAATAGTGTTTCTACTTCCAATGTTGAGCCTATTAAAATTCAAGAGAAAAACTCTACACTTATGCTATTTAAAGATCTTTGTCAAGATCAAAGTCTTCCATCGTTTTGTTCTACCACTCCATGCTCCCTTCCACTTTCTGCTCTTCCTAAGTCTTCTCAAGCTTCAAGTACTCCTATCAAAGAAGTTGCTCCTATTCAAGATGTTCATGATCCTATTGAAAATCCTAATGTTCACTCTAAACATGTTGATGTCTTTGATTGTCATATAGATGTTGATGAACTTATTGATTACCCTTTTGCATCTTCCACATCCATTCTTGGACCTCCCTCACCAGTACTAAATGCTTCACGTCTTCCTTCAATCTTGGGTCCTCATGTCCCTTCACTTGCCCCTCCCAACTCTCCTAATTCATCATCCATCTTGGGTCCTTATGTCCCTCTCTCTCCTATCTTTCCTCAAGATCAACGTAGATGCATATCCTTGAATCCTTTTCATCCACCCACTCACCTAAACCAGTCATATCATCCTTCTTCCACAAGTCCCAAGTCTTTTGGAAGTAACCTGAATGATCAATAGAAGAAAAAGAAGCAATTCAAGAATTCATATAAAAAAGAATACCACCATGTCTCCTCTAATCGACATGGGAGCATAAAGTCAAAAGAGATATCTAAGAAAAAAAATTGCAAGGCAAGTATGGGTTCCAAAATCCATCATTGAAGATATTATCTCTAAATCATCAAAAAGAAATGAAAAGAGGCCTATAGCTATATGGATTCCAAAGTCTCTCTTGAGAGAATCTAATGTTGAACAACAATTGATGTTGACATTCAAGCTTCTAAAGAATTCCACTTCATCTTCTTCCAAAAGCATTCTTCCATTCCATGCACCTAAACTACAACCTCTTCTATCCACTCACCATATTCCTTCACGTATTCCTTCATTCACATTTTCTCCATCCTCTCACCACCCTTCAAGGTGTGTGTTGACATTGACCTTGCCTTCATTTCCATTTTCCAATCTCACTCACTTTGCATAAAGCTATATCCTCCATTTTTGTCTTCCATCTTTTTTTCCTTATCAGCATCTTTGAGCATATCATTTCAACTCCTTCGCATGTCATGGCTTAAACTTTCAAGGAGAATTATCTAAAAAGCTTGACTTCTTCCAAAAAAATTTGAAAATTTTGAAAAATCTTGAAAAAAAAAAAAAGAAAGAAAAAAATAAAAATTTTGAAAATGTGCCTTGGTGAAAACCTGGTAATCAAGTACCTTGGTAGCAAAAGTAAAGAGAAATAAATTCATCCTATGGTGAAAACCACTCCCTTGTGGTGCCTTGGATAAGTACCATGATGAAAACCTAACAATCAGACATCATGCGTAGTTCTTCTACATCTTTCATCTATTCTATCTTCTCTCTTTGATATTGATAATGTTGACCTATACACAAACATTTGGCTATCTTGTGTGCTGTCTTATGATGATCTTGTTTCCATTCCTTTCATTTTTAGCCTTCATATCTATTTTCCTCCATTCATTCTAGTCTTTCGCTATCATTTTTCCATTTATCCCTTTGGTCTTGATGTAATAAAAAAGAATAAAATACGATGCTATGAAGCCTCTTAACATGTCTACTCCTTTAGATTGCATCTTTCCCATTTTTACATTATGTTTTTGTAATTACATGACAATTTTTCCCTAGCTTGGGTATTGTTGAGGAGTTTTCCCTTCAGGATTTCTTCCCTTTATTCTCCTTCATTCTCTTATCTTCCATTTCTTCCACCAGCTTGCTAATCACTCTTGTCCTCCAACTTGCTAAACATTGGGACTACACAATGTGATATTTCTTGAGAGTTTGGTCCTTGTTCTGTCTAGGGGTATTATATATTATTTGTACATATTTATTGATCTTGAAAAAATCCAACAAAATGATATATTTCAAAAATTCAAAAAAATGATATATTGTGAAAATTCTAAAAATTGAAAAATGTCTTGAAAAAATAATCTTAGTAATAAGCACTTTGATGTATCTCCAAAAAAAAATTATATATTCTAAAAATACAAAAAAAAATTAAAAATTCAAAAATTCAAAAAAAATAGAAAAAGTGCCTTAGTGAAAACTTGGAAACAGGTGCCTTGGTAGCAAAAATACATTTTTTTTATAAAAAGTCATGAAAAAATAAAATAAAATCCAAGTGGTGAAAACTTGGGAATGGGTTCTACTTGAGGCCTTTGCACCCTTGTTTCTTACCGTGCGTCCTCGACACTTAGCCTTTCTCCTTCATGCCTTATCCTTGTTGCCTTGGTTTGGAATTGGTCTTTGTCTAGGGGAGATAACTGTGTTACCTTCGATCTCTTGGATGCGTTAGTCTTTAGGACACCTTGCAAATGGTGTTTTTCAACACCATCCCAATTGTATTTTTCAATACAACCCATGACATTGAGTGTTTTTTTTTCAACACTTATCAAGTTGGTCTTACCCAATTTCATCATACAATCTTACCTTTCTTGCAAGCATTTGATCCTTATCCTCAGTACTTAGTATCAGTTAACACACTTAAATTTTAAACGCAACACTTAATGCTTGACTTATGTCATGATCTTTTCTTTGTGTGCTACTTGTTATTGATTTTTGTTGAGTGTCCTTGTTTGATAAGTCTCTCTGGGATGCATAACTAGAGGACTTGGGGCATGGGGCATGTTTTTATTTCTTTTCTACTTGTGGGTGTGGTCTTGAAACTCTTAGAGTGTCTCTTGTTGTCCCCTTGAAACACTTAGGAGATTTGAGGCATCATCCTTGACTACTTTTGCACAATTGTTCTTATGGTCATCCTGGCATCTATACCTTGATGCAAGCATGGTTTTGCTACATTAAATTGGGTAAGTTAACATTGCAGTCATCTTGACCTTTATGTCTTTGATGCTTATGTTAGAATCTGTCCACATTCTGATCTGCTATAAATCGCATTCATATTTTCATAGTTGTGCTTGTGACTAGTGATGATTGTGTGATTTTTCGATGTCCTTTAATAATGGCCCAATGATGAAAATAAGTTCTTTTACATTCTCTAATGAATGATGAACACAAAATCCTATGTTATAGTTGCTCTTTAGCAAGTACACCATTACATTTGCATGTAACTTGCATTAGTAGACTTCATGTTAGTTTGCATTTTTAGGTTACATTATGAATTTGAGAGGGTTCTCTGTTCATATTTCTTGTGGACTTTTAATCAACTATGGTCATGTTTTGATTTTCATTTCCTTATCTTCTTTCATGATCACAATCGAAATTTCTATCTTAAACAGTTGATTGATTTTGGAGCATTCTATTTTTTATGAAAAAAATTCTTCTCTTCTTTCTATTTCTTTTCATCTCTTCCAAACTTCTATCTTCCATTTGCTTTTACGCCACTTCTTTTCTTCTAAATCACCGTTGGGGCATAATATTTCATGCTTGATGATCTACCTTGGTTCTATGATTCTTATCACATTCATCTTACATCAAGAACTTTATCTTTTGTTCGACTTGATCAATTTATCAATTTGTTGTTTCTCCTCTATCTCATTTCAATTTTGATCACGAGGGGGTAGTACCTATCAACTTCAATCCTTGATTTAGTTTTATCAATTTTATCAACTTTTTTAAGTCAAAATTTATTTGTATTCTTTGTCCTAATGTGTTCCCAAATCAACCACACATCTAGGTTGTTTTGTAATCTCGAATTGACCTCACACTTCAATTTCTTTCTTTGACTACATGTGTTCCCAAATCGATCACACATTAGTCAAGAGGGGCAAATGTATGCACCCTAAAATGGTCACCTAGACTATGGGCCCCCATTATTCAATTTATCAATTTATCAAGTTTCATGAATCAATAGTTTGCAATATTTTATTAAATCAATTTTCTTGATCAAATTTGATTATTTCATTTCTAAGGTTAATCATTTTATCCTAAGTCTTATTTAATTAAAATAAAATCTCCCTTTTAATTAAATAAAATAAGTCCCCATTTAATTTTAAAAAACCTCTTTTTTAATTAAATAATTCATCCACATTTAATTAATTAAGAGAAAAACCCCTCTTTTAATTTAATTAAATATTTCTCATTTCATTAAAAGAACTTTCTCCCTTTTAATTAAATAAATCCCACGTGAAAAAGGAATGAAATAAATCAAAATTAAATAAATTCCTTTTTCCTTCCCTCATTTAATTCTTCTCCTCTTTTCTCATTGGTGGAATTTTGTCTCACATGGATCAAACTCTACTATCTCATATTGGTTGTGAGAAGCTTCCCACCTCCACCTTTTTCTTTATAAGGGAGAGCCCTCTCCTCATTTTTGAGATCCATTATTATGTTATTGTTATGTTGCAGGTTTGGAGAGCAATTTTTGAAGGAGTTTGAATGCTAAAGCTTTTTGTGGAGAACTTCTCTCTTCTTGTCTTCTTCTCTCATGCATCCATGGCTTCCATCATGAGGTTTCATCCTTGCATTTTCATATTAGCTTAGATCCATATTTGTTTCCATAGATTAGTATTGCATTGTTATTACGTTTCCTTTCTTGCATTGTTATCATATAGATTAGTTTGCATTTTCATTTGCATGCATATTTTGGATCCTTGAATCTCTTGTTTCATGGTGTAATTGCATGGGCACAGGCTAGGTGAAACTGAGGGCCTCCATTACAAACCCTTGCACTCCATGAATAGAGAGCTATGAGCTGTCATTTGAGACCTCATTTTCGAGAAATCTTGGATATAATGACTCATAGAAGTGTGCCCACATTTTAGGCATACAAAAATTATTCAGTAAGGATAGTTGAGAGATTAGTTGGTTAGTGAAGTTCAGTGGTCTTGCCCCATAAGCTATTTGGATAGTGGGTCCTTCTACCTTATACAACTCCTAACAGGGTTGGAATCTTCTAACAAGGTATATATTTATTTATTTATATCAGTATATCTTTGTGGGCATCATTTCCACCGAAGTTTTTCCTCTGATCAAAGGTTTCCCGAGTTAAAAAAATTTGGTGTAATTATGTATGTGCATCTTGTTATGGTTGTTGTTTACTTTGATTGAATGGTTAAGATTAATTAAGGTTGATAAATGTTTTAATTAGATAACTGATTCACACACCCCCCAGTTATCTTGGTGGACTATTGTTTCTAACAATTGGTATCAGAGTAGCGAGTCCTTGAAGATAAGCTTAATGTCTTTGGGAGATTAGTGGTGAGTTATTTCAGAAAAGATAGTCCTAAGTTTGATGGAGGAAATTTCAACACCCAGAAGATGGAGCTTCTTGGTGAGAGATCAAAACTGTGTACATATTTGAGCATTGAATTTTTGGTAGAGGCACAAGTAAAGACAAATCCAGATCCGAAGAAGACATGAAGATCAAGGAAGGTATTGATCTGCTTATGAAAAGAGAACATGAAGGTATGCATTTTTTTTCTTGTTGGATATGTAATGAGTTTGGTCGATTTTCATCTACATGCCTTAAGAGAGTAAGGAAAACTAGAAATATTTCACTTTTTGATGAAGATGAAGAATTTAAAGCAAGTATGGAAAGATTCTTGAATGATTGTGATAAAGATAATGAGCTTGAATTGGTTAAGGAAAAGGAAGTACTAGAAGAGACAGCTTTGGTAACTATTATTAATGATGATGATGAAGTTGATAGATACAATGATGAAGTATTCTTTGAGACTAACAATGATTTGCAGAATGAAGGAGAGCAAAGGCAGGAACAAAGTTTGAAACCTAGAACAGAGCTAAGAGTTGAGATAACAACTCCTACTTATGGTAAGAATATGACAAAGAATCATCCATCAGAGAAGATCATCGGCGGTAAAGATAAAGGTGTGATAACAAGAAGTAGAATTAATGAAGAACTATGTTTGATATCTCAAGTATAACCAAAGAATGCAGATGAGGCATGCAAAGATGACTATTGGAAGAAAGCTATGAAAGAAGAATTGGACCAGATAGTGAAGAAAGAGACATGGGAATTGGTCCCTAGACCAAGAGATAAGAATGTGATAGATTTAGGAATAAGATGAATGAACAAGGTGAAGTTGTAAGGAATAAAGAAAGATTGGTATGTAAAGGTTACTCATAGCAAGAAGTAATAGACTATAAAAAAACATATACTCATGTGGCAAGAATTGAAGCAATAAGGTTATTCTTAACCTAAGCAAAACATAAGAAATTCAAAGTGTATCAAATGGATGTCAAGTCAACATTTCTAAATGTAGAACTTGAAGAAGAGGTATACATAGAATAGCCTGAAGGTTTTCCTTTAACAAATGACAAGGACATGGTATGAAAATTAAAGAAAGCATTGTATGGCTTAAAACAAGCACCCAAAACTTGACATGCAAGGTTGGACAAGAATTTGACAAAACTTGGATTTAGTAAAGGTATGACAGATAGTAATCTCTACTGGAAAGAAACAGATGATGGATTGATGATTTTGGTAATATTTGTTGATGATGTCATATTTGAAGGAGATGATAATGAAAGTGCCAAGTTTACAAAAGAAATGAAGAAGGAATTTAAAATAAGCATGATAGGGGAAATGAAATACTTCCTAGGATTACAGATTGTGCAGGATAAAGAAGGAATCTTTATTTCTCAGACTATGTATTTGAAAGATTTATTGAAAAGGTTTGGTTTGGAAACACATAAACTAGTTTGAACACCTATGATAATTGGACACAAGTTATCTACAAAGGATGAGACACCTACTGTTGAGCAAGAGAAGTACAGATCTATGATTGGAGGATTGCAATATCTAACTCACACAAGGCCCAATATAGCAAATGCAATTGGAATTGTTGCAAGATTTCAAGCTAATCCTAGAGAAGCACATTATGCAACAATTAAAAGGATATTTAGATATCTAAAGGGAACATCAAAGTTTAGACTATGGTATGACAAATCTAATGATTTCACTTTATATACTTATACTGATGCTGACTGGGCGGCAATATGGATGACAGAAAGAGTGCCAGTGGTGGAGCATTTTTTCTTGGAGGAAGATTGGTGTCTTGATTAAGAAAGAAGTAGGATTGTATCTCACAGAGTACAATAGAGGCAGAATATGTTGCAATAGTAAACAATTGTAATCAAGTTGTTTGGATGAAGCAAACGCTAAAGGATATAAGGATAGAATTTAGTGAACCTATTGATATACATTGTGATAACAAAAGCACAATGAATATTTCTAAGAATCCAGTGTTGCATTCTAAGACCAATCACATTTCTATCAAATATCACATGTTGAGAGAGAAAGTTGCAGAAAAGAAAATTAGACTAAAGTATGTAAGCACCAAAGAGAAGATTGTAGATATTTTCACCGAGCCTCTTCCCAAAGAGGACTTTTGAGTATTTGTGAGGTATGTTAGGGGTTATGTCCCTACCTAAATTAGAGTAGATGATGCAAGAGTGCATTAATCTAGTGATGCAGAGCACTATTGTTTGTCTAGACTAAATGTTGATGCTTCTTATACATGTTGAGAGAGAAAGTTGCAGAAAAGAAAATTAGACTGAAGTATGTAAGCACCAAAGAGTAGATTGTATATATTTTCACCAAGCCTCTTCCCAAAGAGGACTTTTGAGTATTTGTGAGGTATGTTAGGGGTTATGTCCCTACCTACATCAGAGTATATGATGTAAGAGTGCATTAATCTAGTGATACATAGCACTATTGTTTGTCTAGACTAAATGTTGATGCTTCTTGTATGGGGGACTATTTGTGATGGATAGAGTCATAGAGGGCTCTTGATAGATGGTTTTTTGAATAGTTTATTTGGACACTTGATCAGGTCAGAGACAGTTGTTGTGGAGATTAACAAGATGCAATGATAGATGGTCGTTGAAACAATTGACCTTGATGTCAATGGGGGAGAGATTATAGCATAAAAAATAGTTTGATACATGGAGAAGTTACATTAATGGGGGATAATGTTTGATGAAGAGGATTTGAAAAAATGATTGATGAAGAGAATTTGAAAAGAAAGAATAACAGTCTTTAACAGTTGGTATTCTTGGAACTAGATTTTTTTCATCTATGTTGCCATCAACGCCAAAGGGGGAAATTGTTGGAAGTATGAATGTTGATGATACTCCTATTGGGGAGTATTATAGAAACATGATTAGATCATTATCATGATGATATGTTACATTCATGACTATATGTCATTAATGTCAACATAATAGTTTTCTATGGGATCTGACAGAAGAACAACGGTAAAGATCAAGTTGGTACGGATAGATCATTGAGTATTTTTACTAGTGAAGTTAAAAGGAGATACTACCAAGCATCTAGTATATGCAACTAACCTCAGGAGAAAAGGATATTAATTCTAGAATAATTTATGCAAGTTTTGGTGAAGACTATTTTGAGATAGAGTTTACAGAAGCATGTTCTGGTAAACTTGTTATATCTCTTAGAAGAGTTGTTATTCTGAGAAGCAAGATTAAAAGCATGTAGAAGACATGTTGGAGATAATGTGGCTAATCTCACTCATCATAATATTACATGTACATAAAGTTATTCAAGTTCTAAGGTGGTAGATTGATGTTATTGCTAAGTAAAACATGTTCTTAATGAGGTCTTATAATAATTAATTGAGGTGGTGTAATAGCTGACTCAAGGGAATTGTTTTATGGATTTGGTATAAAGAAATGACATTTCCTTTGTTATGTATGAATGATTGCAAGAAGTGCGAAGAGCAAAAAAAAAGAGAAAAGAGATGAACGTTGAGTAATTACGAAGTTAAGCAAAGCAGAGCGAAGTTGAAGAAAACTTCATTGCTGAGGCTTTATTTTAAGATTTGAGGTTTGATATTTGGATCCAAGGTTTGTGACCTAATGTACAAGGTGTGATAGTGATTGGTCCAATTGATAGGATAGAGGAAAGAAGATAAAGCATAGTATGAACAATTATTCTACAAGGAATAATTGAGAGATCAGTTAGACAGTGAAGTTCAGTGGTCTTGCCCTAGAAGCTATTTGGACAATGGGTCCTTCTGCCTTCTACTACTCGTAACAGGGTTAGAATCTTCTAACAAGGATTCAAAGTCTCCTAACAAGAACTCTTATGTATTGAATGTGTTTATAGACTCCTAATAGGGTCCATCCTCTAATAAGGAATATATATATATATATATATTTTTTTTTTTTTTTTTTTTTTTTTTTTAAATTTTTTTTTTTTAATTTATTCTTTTTAATTTTTTTTTTTTTTTTTTTTGTGGGCATCATTTCCAAAGGGGTTTTCCCTCTAAACAAGGGATTCCCTAGTTAACAAATCTGGTGTAATTGTGTATGTGCATGTTGTTATGGTTGTTGTTTACTTTGATTGAATGGTTAAGATTAATTAAGGTTGAATTTTTTATATCAGATGATTATCCTAAGAAGCATATCGAAGAGGTTGAATAGATACTAGATTAGAGAATTGGTAAAGTGCAAGGGGAAAAGGTTACTATGAATATTTTGTAAAGTGGAAGAATATACCAGTTGAAGATGCTACATGGATTTCTCAATTTGAGTTGGATTCAGCTTAGGTTGTGACACTTGCATGATTTAGCAAAATTATTTATTTCAACCTTGATTGTCTAATGCAGGAGCATATTGGGTTGCCTTTCTATCCTTCTCATCTTTGTTAATTTTGCTAGTTAATGTAGTGTTCTAGTGGTTGTTGAGTTCCAGTATGTGCCAAGTTGTCTAGTGTTGGCTGAAAATTTCTATATGTGTCAAGTTGTTTAGTTGTGGCCAAGCATTCCTTCATGCATCGAGTGAACTTGATGTTTGTTGATGCTCAGTTCATTCTTTAATTGAGTTAATCTATGATTGGTTCTTAATTTGAGCCGACTTATGTAATTAATTTGGATCATAAATTTAATGTAAGGACCTTGTCTTCAAATGTATGCAGACCATTTTAAGGTTGTCCTTTTGTTATGTAAAGATCTAGAATCTTCTATAATCCATTTTGGCAAGTATAAATAGGGGTGTTTAGGATTAGGTTAAGCATTACTTAGAGACTTTGGATGGGAGAGCAAAGTTGAGAGAGATGGAAGTCCAAATTAAGGACCTATGAAAACTGTAGGTCTGGAATTTTGTAAATCTTGTTAGTCGTAACCCAAAAGGCCTTAGAACTATGCATGTATGCTAATAATTAGATGAATCGATAAAGTATTTGTTGTTCCTTCTCTCCTTGGTGTTGTTCTATGTGTGTTTTCTTCTGTTCTGTTTACTAAGCGAGGTGGTT